>CM037793.1:45477212-45527212 GCA_021229015.1 Solen grandis | reverse complement strand
GGGTATGAAATGAATGGACAAAACCATTTTACGAAAATATTTATTGGGTTAGTAATGAAAATAGCACCATGTTATTCTATGTACAATATGCATATCTCTAGACAGGAGTCTCTAAGCAGTGGAAGAGTTTAAGCTCCGAATAAAAAATGTCTAACTCGTCTACTAGGCAAAGTAATACTATGTATACATGTTGCTTAAGATACAGAGCAAACGGAGGCGCCGTCACGCCTAGCACACATCACACCTAATCCGACTCCATCGTAGATGTCGACTCCACTGTATATGACGTCGCAATAGATGGTGAGTTACATGTCCATGTAGCTGTATATGACGCCATTGTGGATGGCGAGTTAACTGCATATGACGCCAATGTGGATTGCGAGTTAACTGTATATGACGCCAATGTGGATGGCGAGTTAATTGTATATGACGCCAATGTGGATGGCGAGTTAACTGTATATGACGCAAATGTGGATAGCGACTCCATTACATATGACGGTTCCACTGTAGCTGAATCGAATGAATGACGCCTTTTTAGATGACGCCACTGTAGATGCCAAATCAACTGTTGTTTTACTGTACATGACGACTCCATTGTAGGTAACGTCACCGTAGATATGACGACTCAACTGCAGATGATGCTTCAACTGTACGTAAAACGGCTCCATAGTAGATGACAGCCTTACTGTAGATGGTAGACGGTGGCATATTATGTCACTGCCTTCTAATGGGAAGGCCCAGTTTACTTCACTTGTCTCATAAACAATCTAATAAAAAATGGTAAATAATAAAAGTATATCAAGTGATCTACAGTCTTGTATAGGGGCTCTAGAATCAAAGATGGGTGAAATATTTTGACATGCCATGCTAAATATATTTCCTCTCATTTCTTTAACAAATAAACAATATCACATTTAAGATTCTCTAATTCAGCACTTCTACATTTTCTCCGTTTATTTGAAAATTGTGAAGATTTATTTCGTGCCAACACATCATGTGATGTTGCCCTGATATTGCGTTAGACCTTCTTTACTAAGCCGCCAACATTTATGTATTTTCGTAGAACTGTGCATTAGATTATGAAAGGCGTTCATCTTGTTTCAAATTCCATTCGAACTTATCACAAAATGATAAACTGACATACATCGTATGCCGTACGTTTTGTACTCTGGGGAGCCACAAAACTCTTTGGGCGATAGACACTGGGAACAATCACAGAAAATACCGAGGTTCGTCACATACCTTGCTTCAAGCCGTTATTATACGTTACGAAACAAACATTAAACATATCAAGTTTTCTTTCCAACCAACTAATTTGTCTCATTTCCATTGCAGAACTACCTCTAAATCCGGCGGTTTCTAGCATATATAGCTATTGCAAAATACTCTAACACAAACACTCAGCATGGAAACTATGTCGTGGTCTAGGAGCAATTAAGCAATCCCGTCTGTTGCATCCCACAAGGACGTGACAGAAGCACACTATCACATGTGAATTTCCCGACAAATCCGACAACGTCGTTCATCTAAATGAATCACAGCGTAGCTGAGCCAAATTCCGTGGATCACAAATCAAGGCTCGTGACGAACGGGCAGCCTGTCGTGCGCGATCTTGCTCTATGAGAGAAAAATAATCATTCTGTAAACGTCACTTCTCCGTCCGTGATCGCAATTTATTATTAACTGAAACAAAAACAGATGTGTTTGTTTTAAAAAGTTTCTTATTATTTATCAAAATAGTTCTACAATGATAATTGAGTGTATCACTAATATCGATTACGTTTTTAACATTGTTCATGGAGTATGGCAGAACGTTGAAAGTAAAGTTCTTAAGGTTGATATCACTCATGGCATATTTCATCGATTCCTCCTTTATTCCGGATATTGATATCTCTTCCGTTTCAGTTATTTGAGATCATCCATAAGGACCGATAGCGAACATATCTTAATTGAAATTAATTTCTCATGTGCTATAAAACATACATGCTGACTAGCAAGAAAGTACTGATGCTTAAAAACCTTTGTGTGCGCTTGATAACAATTATTATAGAACCTAGATTTTGATAAATAAACAATAAAACTTATCATTACAATTAATTGGATTCAATCAATCCAAGTCGTCTTTAACAAACTATCTGACTGTCCTGACCGAAACCTAGACCAATCGGAAGTGCAGTTCTCCTACTTAATTCGTTATAAAACTTGCACGTATCGACTGGCCGACAAGTTTATCCCTACCATCCGCTTAAAAACAATGTTCACGGTCTTTATCTGAGAGGTTTAATGGTAGCCTTCCGTTAAACATTATCTACAACTTGTCCGAAAGCAGGATCAATAAGAAAGATCAATGCTTACATTGATACTGCATGTCTTGTTCCATGGAGCAGCCCTTAACCTGTAAAACATGGATGTAGAAATTGGTACCTTTGGAAATTGCAATATGGTATTCCTTATTTGAATGAAGTATCGTTTAATTAGTTTGAATTCGAACAATATGGCTTTCAAACAAAATTATTAATTATGTATTAAATGATTTCAAAAATTAAAGCCACTTAAATGTCCGTATGCTTGGGCTGTCTTCTTTAACAACGATATTACATACCATAACTGTGCTTATCGTTTATAATAATAATAATAATAATGATGATGATGATGATGATGATGATAATGATATGTGTGTTGTTATATCACAAATGTTTTTTTTTATGAAGCACGTCATTACTGCAATATTGAAAATTGTTTTAAGCCTTTGAAAATAAATATGTTTGAATTAGCTCATATTTCTGTGTAGATCATTATTACATTCAAACTGTTCACGTGTGTTTGTATCGTACATATTAGATCTGCAAACATTCTTCCATACTAAAATACATATCTGAAATTCCGCATATCTCGAGTGAGTTCAACATATCAGCTTCATCACTGACAAGAGATTAATCTGCGCAGTCATTTCGGTTATAAGACTTACAAAATTGATGTTTGTGCGTAAGGACCTCCGGTTCAGGGGCATGACGGGTCGTCTGTTGTCAAACATGAACATCTGGGGATTGTTCTGGTCCCGCTGACGCAGGTTACGCAATCGGTCAATCTGAAATGGGAACCAGCGACAGTGTGACATACCATTAAACAATGTCAGACTTATGCAAATTGTGATATTTTGTTTTCAGAGAAATGCACCATATTCTGTCTAAGATGATTGGAAGATGTCCAGGTAGTATGAATGCCTACTTCATCTTAATCACGACTGACAAATAATTTTAAACTCATATACTATAAAGGACTGTAATTGAAGAACTTAACAAGAAAGGTACATGTAACTGAATATACTGGGCTAAAAGGAAAGCACATAGGGGCAAAAAATAACATTTTTTTTTTTGTTGTTGAACAAAACAAGATGAACGTATGTCATTCGATATGAGGAGTGCCGTTAGTGACACTAAATGTGGAAAGCAATATTCTAGAGAGATTTGTAACAGGTCGAAACACTTTTACTTTATTCTTTCTCTCCTTGTTTTTCTTCTTTTCCCCATCTCTTTAGCATTGGGGTATTAGCAAAAGATGTAGACAGCCTTATGTTTTTTTTTTGTTTTTTTTTTACTCTATTCAACATGAATATTTACTAATGTTATTCTATATTTCTCTCGTAATTCAACAATCGGTTCAATGCGTACAGCTGAACCTCTCACATACCAAAACATGAATTACTCAAAATGATACGGATAACTGAGCATACAAAATACACAAATAAGGACACAAAGCTGTTTTTTTTAGAGTAATGGTTCACGTATACAATCATATAATCAAATTTAGTGAAAAGGTAAGAAAAACAAGTTTAAGGGTGTCTAAGAGAGAAAGGAAAAAGGAAGAGGTGTAGGTAATATATACATAAATGTATTTAGAATTGTCCGAAGTAATGGCCCAAAAACAAGTCTTAAATAGAAATATTTAATGCATAAATCTAGAATACAAACTTAATTATTGATATATTTAAGTTCTTATATCGTCGGAGGTCCTAACTGCGCCCCTGTCCTAACTCCGCCACCTTCCTTTTTCTTATTATAGTCTCGCTTGATTTCATCACACGCGCAAGCGGCTGTGATATTTTTTTTTATGATGTTTCTGTAAATAAACTCAGATGATTTTTGTACGAAATTTTGATTCAAACTGATAAATATTGCAATTTTATCTCGCACCACTCTTTTTATATGTTTTTTCTAAATACAAAATGATTTCCACGCAGAATGGCCCTTTTACACTCAAATTTTAAAATAAAAATATCTCAGAAATTCCATCTGCTGTGTTTACATATTTATAAATGGGAGTCATATGTGTACAATTCGCAACTGCTATGACGTCACCTAGGGGGCGGAGTTAGGACCACACAAAATGATGGCATAATATTTGACTCGTAATGTATTAAATGTTATTTTTGAGTGAATAATTATTTATAAAACGAATTATTTAGGGGGTATCAAAGTGAATTTGATAGAATTAATTGGTACGTAAACAGTTTTTATTTTATGTATTTTATTTATGTTGCATTTCCTAATTAAATCTTAGAGGGGCGCAGTTTGGGCACTCGAGGATATATAAAACAAGTTAAATATTTAAGGACTATCATTATTAGTTAATTTGTGACAGAACTGAAATGCACTTATTTTCTTTGAAAGAACATATAATGATATGAAGAAAAACACTGCCAAGAAGGAATACAATAGCACTATATATAGTGTGCAATCAATATAGGCCGTGACCGCTAATACCTGGCCTTCTAATTGAGACGGAAAACGATTTAAAATTACTTATCATCTCCGAGATTTAGCAATTCATTTCCTATTTGTAAGTGTCTAAGAAGGATAAACTTTTATTTATCTTTGTTGTTCGTGATACTATGAATGATGATTTTATGACAAGGATAATTATCAATTCTCCTCTGGAGAAATATCCCGCAGAACGTAAGCCATTCTCAAAATTCCGGTACAAATAGAAATTGTTTTTACACAGAAGAAAATTGAAGGATCTTTTTGATAATCATTTGAGCAAAGAAGGTTTTCTTAATACTGAATTGTGAAGAAAGGAAACACATTTTGTCAAATCATGGTAAATTAATGAATATTATAAAAAAGATGGATTGTAATGTACCCTATAGGATAAGCTTCTGAATTATTCAAGATTAAGTACCACTTAAGTGTTAATATATCATTCAAACAATAACATATTAACAAACGCGTACACGTCATATGATCTCCTACAAATCATCGCGGTCAGATGTCAAATTCTTAATATATATACAAAGAACGCGTGAAATATATTGGCTTAAATAAGATATTAAGTAGGCGTGTATTATGGATAAAAGATAAAGGGCATAATTTACGTTTTGTTATGAAGTTTATGGTATTGATTGAAAGTATTTGATAGAAGAGGTAAATGTAGTCTTTGTATACTGTAGAAACATTAATTTTCGTTGGGAACTAATTTTCGTTGATGTCTTTATCCACGAATATTAATCACCACGAAAACTGTTTCTTTCATAGACCTTGTGTTTTCTAGAACATGGTCTCACGAATATATGTACCCACGAAAATTATTTCATCACAGATTCCACGAAAAATTTTACAGTAATGTGGATCTAAAACGGAGTTTTATTAAAAAAAAAAATGAATGCAATATAGATGATTCGAATGTCCACTCTATCTAATGGGTCGACGATATTTAAGTGTATTCTAATTATTAAAAGCATAAAAGATAAATAAGATGGTAATACGATGTTTAACTTAGGCCAGAAATTGTTTCTACTGACATCTCCAAAAGATATAAGGTCATAAGGTCGGCGCAACTTTTTTGTATATTAAACGTTCTTTACTCTTTAGGGAATGTGACGAAAATCAAGGGTTTTCAACCATGATAAAATAGGGTTGGGCGGGTTAATAGAAACAAGTAGCTTTTTTTAAACATTATGGCCTATTTTTTCTTTATGTAAATAATGATATCAAATATGTTATATGCGTTATTGTCATGTTTTGGTTATTCAATTTATGAATATTTTAAACCAAACGCTGGCTAGTGTGTTGTTTTTTTTTTTTATTATATATTATTTTAATAAGTTGTTCCATCTAGGTGATTTTTTAAGATAAGAAAAATGATGACGTGAATCGTTTTAGCATTGAATGAAACACTAAGATTTGTTTCTCTTATGAATTAATGGTATGGATTAGAAACGAGGGAGGATTTTTGTATTAAGTTTTTTTATTCAAATACGTAAAGTCAGTACTTCATACACAAATTTTAATGAGAATTACAGACCAGTTTAATTACATCCAAGCAAAAGTCAAACTGCATATGTAGATCTTAATACATTTCCTAGAAAACACGTTGATATGGTTAAGTGATACATTCGATTATATATATCCACTTATATAATAAAGCTGTGTGAAAAGACGACCACGTTCTGTTAATTAATATTTTTTTTACATTTGTTATACATGACTATCGCTGTCATGTATTCACCTTCTATCCTACATTAAGGTTATTGGACTTAAGTGCATTCTGTTGATAATAACAAAAACAATATTGTATACTGAAAGAAATATATAGTACTTAGACAAACAATGGTAAAATTTTAATTATTCTTATATATGTTTATTTGAATCGCTATAACAGGATTGGAGCCAACAAACACAAAGTACTAAAGTACAAATATGCATTTTTATTGCACATGTGTTATTTAAATACAACGTTACTATATAGGCACTTAAAACAAGTATTTAAGATAGAAGCGAACTAAAGACATTCCTCCAACCAAACTAAGCACTGGGTAAAACTAATATTAAACTGTAAATGAGGTTATGTCCCTAAAACCAAACCAAATATTTATTTTCTAAACGGATAATAGTGTTACCTGTATTAAGGTAAAGTTCCTGTAATGGTTCCGCTAAGTCTTGGACCGCTTAACCTCTACCAAGAAAACTAAGGTATCTCAATAAAACAGTAGGAAGCCTTGGTTATCTCCGGGAAAGACCATGAGTTCCGAAATGTAGCGGAACTATTACAGGGACGTTACCTCAAGATAGTGAACAATGTTAACTTGTTTGGATATTTTACAGAACGCATTTCTAATTTATTAAAGAATTTTATTATTGTAAAGTGCGAAGTATTGATGATGGTGGAAATCAAGTCGGATGTACCCCAGATATGTTTTGCTGAAAAATATTAACCTTTTTGAAATCAATAACGTGAAAATGTTTAATTTCCAAACCTCTTGCTTGTAAATTTAGATTATATCAGTGGGCTTATGTAGAAAAACACAAATTTGATTAATGACGCATAAAACGTTTCAACTTTACAAGGTTGTGATTATTTCATTACGGAAAAGTATTTCAAAATATGTATTGGGACACGAACAAGGTTTATTCTCAAACCTTTTCCTCATTCGTGGGTTGATTGGAAAAAGTTCTCGATATTAACATGTCATATGATTATGTACGATTTAACCAAATCTCGATACCTTTTATAGGAAATGTCTTGTTCCTTGACACCTTTTATTTTTATTTTATTTTCTCTGAAGTCACATCAGATCGCTTTTAAAGTGACAATGTGCTACATATTCAGGACGTTTGACAGGATGAGACTCGCAGCGAACGCCACCTCCATAAATACGTGCATATCACTGAAAATGAAATTGTGTATAAAGAAACAAATATTGGGAGATCTTGGGTGCCAAAATTTCCATTAGGAAGTACATTCGTTAAACTCTTTTGGGATATGTGCAATAAACTGTATTAATGAAAAGTTGATTGATAGAATATGAACCGTCCCGTGTAAATGGAATGAAATGCTTTTAGATGAATTACTTTTGTCCAAGAGAAGATTGCGAATATACGTGTATTTTAGAGTATCGAAACCCTAAATCTAACACATCGCAATCCGTAGTGATTACAAATATGCTCCGAAACGCCTCCTATCAGTTCACAACTCTGACATTTTCCCTGACATTGGTTTCTAAATCGAATACTTTTTTTTTCATTCCATAATGTCATATGGAGACATATTCGTTTGAAGTCTATCTCTTGTGGTGTATGTACACCCACAAATAATGCCATGGAAAGTGATGAGTCGCACAAATATTTGAAAGGTCTATCACTGTAACATGTTGGGACATTACAGAGGTAAAGGAGTGTGCGACCTAATTACTGTATATCTAAATGATACGACAATCATCATGCGGTACTAGGACAACCGAGGTTCACATTTGTTGTTAAAGCTCGCAAATGCCTGTCTTGTGTTTGAAGTGCTATACATCGATGGATATGAGGTGTCCAGCACATACTTTGATATTTTAAAATTAATAATCGTTTATAACGCTTTCAAATTGTCTTTTTCATATATCAAATGATGCAACCCTTAACTATTTGTATATCAAAACTCAATGTTTTGTCTATATTATTATGGCATTATTACATTATAACATTATATATATATATATATATATATATTCATTACAGAATAGTATATAGACGACATATCACGTTAAAAGGTAAACGCAATATAATTCAAGCGTGCTTTTTGGTGAAACAAAAGACCTGAATAGATTCAAGGACCCTGTTCAGCTCAGAATAGAAGGAAAACAAAACAGATATTCTTGAAGCCTACACTACCCATTTAGTAATTACTTCGAATTAAAGAAAAACACGAGTGTGCCACGAATGAATCAAATTTCAGCGGTAACAGAAAGATACTGTTTAGATATGCCACTATGTTTCTTTTCCAAGTCAATATCAAATATATCACGAACACTTTCGCTCATTAAATCTGATATCTACTGTTTAGGTATACATCCACTGTCCAAGAATTACGTCGATTGCTTATTATGCTTTATTGCCTGAGGGACATTTCCAGTGTTCAACTGGTAGTCTGTTTAGGCATTTCTTAAGAACAAGGAGAAAGATGAAGATCTTAAATTGTGACGTGGACCGAATCTGCTTAAACTATGGTCGCTATGTTTTTCATCACCAAGGGAGAGAACTGCTAAGTTATAGCAGCGGTAGCTAACAAAAGAAGTTGGTTATAAAAATCAATGAATCATATGCCCGACTCAACAATTTTACGATGCTCGTGAGTCTGTGGTAGACGGCACTGACATGGTGATGTCAAATGCATCTGTATATATACAAGCCTCATATACTGTAAGCCTTGCTTGTCACCAAATCTTATCCCTGGCCCATATTTACTGAGTATTACGTGCATTTCGTACTTCATTTGAAAAAAAAATCCTTGTCGAAGAACTAAATTAAATGTTTATCCTTTTTTCTCCATTTAAGGTAATGGCTTGATTAATTACGATTTTTATTACCTATTCGTGGAAGGCTTTAATTTCTCGAAGACAAGATGTAAATTGTTTGTTTTATAATAGTTGCCAATGTATGGCAAAGGTCACTTATGATTGTGTAAGTATGGCATGTGACATCAACGTTATTCTTTGGTAATAAGGCTAGCTGGAGGATGGTCAAGTCTTGTATTTCGGTGTCTGTTGGTAAATGAGTGCTTGTCATGTAAGGCCCTCATGCTTTTATGAGTCATCGGAGAACCATTACGTCACGAACATGGCAGGTAAGGATGGCTATAGTTTAATAATTAATACCAACAGATATTACTTCTTACCGTTGTTGAATTATTCTTAAGGACCGTAACCGTGTAACACACGCCGTTCACGAAATAACTGTCCCAGCCATAACATGTTTTGCTTGAATCGTCTCTCTGTTTTCCAGAGAAGTCCTAGAAATACTTTCAGCCGCTCATGCAAGTTATAAAAATGAGGGCAGCGAACCGAGTTGCAATACATCTTGTTTAAATATACAAGCTTGAAAAATCAGACAACAACTGACCAACAGCGAAATAAATTTGACGGTATTGATAATGATGTTATTTATTATGACTTAAAAATTTACGAATGGGAATCTATCACTGAAAACTTGAAAAATCATAAAGCAACATCGTATCCTTTCAGACGTTTACAACACCAAAATGAGGGAAAGCATTGTCTAGTTAGAGATACAAAATCCAATTGTGCTAACAAGGTATTACGTGAGGACCCGTTACTAGCCTTCTGTTCGACGTCCTCCGTACATACAATAGGACAAGTTGGATAAAAGAACAAATAAGGCAAATCCTATTAGGTTTGCCGAGACATGGGAAGCCCATAAGAGGCAGTTTAACGTCGGTTGTATCTGTCAATGGATTTTGCCCCAGACGCTGATTGAGTTATGCCCAACGTTTATGTGCACGAGCAACGACCTTGTACATGAATACAGCTGCATGCCAGTCTATTGCCACCGGCATTTTTACTTGTGCAATAATATGTCCCAGAAAAAATATCTTGAAAGTGACATGGAAAATATACCTTGCTTTCATTCACGTTCTCAAACAGCCGCAGTCATGTGATTCAAACAAGTTATCAAAAGCATACATTTAAGAACAGGAAATCAATTAAAGTTTCAGGGAGAAAACGCATCTGATTCTATTAAATATTAATATAAGCATTTGTTATAACGCGTGAAATTATTGACTTACGTTAATATTTTATATCAGTGAAATTGAGAAACTGTTCTGTTTGCATAAAAAGAGAAATGGCACATCTAGTTGGTAAACCTTTCATAATCAGTGATTTTAGATATTCAAAACGCTCGGAGAAAAAATGATAAATCATTTACTATAACTTCTTATTGCCTATTTCCTTAACGTCTGTCGTACAATTATAAGAATAATATCACTACGCAAGTAAGCCATGCTTTTATATGAAACGGAAATAAGATATACCCAGGGGCTATGAAAATAATTGCCAAAGTGTCACTTTCTGTCGCGGTTCTTCCAGGCATTTTTTGCACTCGCGCGCACCGGAATCACGTGCCCAAGGCTGCAAAGTGGAAGCAGATGGTTACCGGATCAGATGGTTACCGGATTGCGGACGGTGATGTCTAACATACGTATCTGACGCTTTAGCTGTCTCTATCCACATAGTATCTTTAGTAATAGACACTGTTTATATGTGGGTGATATGTTGGGGTCTAAATATGGCCTCTGTGATGACTGAAATGTTTATTCCTTTGGAAGAACGCTACTAAATTGTCCATAAATATTAAACGATGCATGAACAATCATTACACATACCCATCCGCCCAAATTCATTTTTTACATTTCCTTATAAGTAAACGAATCAGTATCTATTATATATTGCAAACGAACGTGTGTAGCACTCAGGGTTTCGATAATCGTAATCTACTTAATTCAGAAATATTTGTGGTATCAAAATATTCGAGCATTTAATACCCAAAATAATATTCATTTTTAATTTCGAAAATATTTACATTGCAGCCAAAGTCAACAAGACATTTTGAAATTTAACTAACCAAATCAAATATTGTGAGTGTTTACAGTTTATTGTGTTTAACAGCAGTATTCTTTTCAACACTGTTGTTGTTGTTGTAGAACGAATTGTTAAAAATAGTAAAATTACATCTACTTTACTAATGATGAATATAATAGATAGTGAACAAACCACTTCATACGGACTATGGATCCATTCTATTATATTATTCATCATAAAATATTGTTTACCATACGAAGGATAGTTGCAATTTTTTGTTATATCGTATTTTCCTTCCCACGTGGTCACAGGAAACAATATTTTCACGAGTGGTAAGGCCACGAGAGACACTATGTATTTTCTTAGACCATGAGTGAAATAAAATTCTATCTAAGAAGACAAATCCACACACGCTGTATTTATTTAATTTCTTTCCGAGTTTTCTTTATTTTCTTACTTTGGATAAACGAATCTCATCTCCTAGGAAATATTACTATCTTTTTACTGTTGAAAATATGATTGTCTCCTTCGTATATTTGGAATAAACATTTATAACTAATGAGAAAATTGCGAGAGATGGTAAAGGCATTTCCTTCAATATTGTTTAAAGCTATAAGTGTACATTAAGTTACAAATGTGGCTATCACAGAATCAGCTTCCACATGATTTAAAGTGTTTGTTTTCACAACTTAATGTTTTGTCTTTAATTAGCACTACACACCTTGCAATAAAATTGGATTGCCACATGCATACTTAAGGCTCTCTTTGTAGGTACTGAGCAATCAATATTCCCATCTGGATGCACAGGAAAAAAAAACAATACGAAGGTGTTTCTGGCTGGTTTTAATACACACCTCTGTAATTAAGTTTCCGACTCTGGATATATGACTTACGGAGTAAGCGTTTCCAAATTGAAGGGATGAGCAGAAAAAGCGCCCGTCTTTTGCACTTTGTTTTTTAAGTAGTTCTTTGAAGTGCCACGGACTCGTGATTATCAATCACTCCAGATCTATATAACTTGGGTTCGAATCCCGCCTTGGGAATTGTTCCTATGGAACCTCAATTGGTACAAGTCTAGTGTACTATCCAGCCAGTTTACAGAGGAACGGGAACATCATAATTTATTTTCTTTAATTAATTAAATTTCTTGTATCCCAAATGACTTCAAAGAAATGAATTTTAAACTTTACTTGAAAGGAAATTTATTTGCATGATGCATTTATTTGTTTGGTGTGTTACTTGGTAGAAACATATTTTCTGCTGCAAAATATAAGACCATGTATGTATGTGTGTCTAATTGGATTGTTGCTATTCCATCGAACCGTCATTCTAGACGTGTTATTTTGCCAGCTTCATATCTCTCGTTGATTAACATGTGCATTTCCAAATCCCACTACATGCCTCTTGTAAATCTAATTTAGAATAAAACAGAGTTTGCTCATATGTTCTTGATAGATTAATCGATGAATTTTGAAAACATTTTAATCTCTATACCAGATTTTGACATCCGCTTTAGATTTAAATGGTGTGATCGTTGCCGATCATAATTAGATGTTCTTGAAACGGATACACGAACTATAAAGCAAATTTGAAAGATGAAACAAATTGAAATTCCAATTAGTTGGGTCAGTGAAATGTAAATGGAACAGGAGAAATTAAGATGTTGTGATATTTGATACGAGATAAACAACTTATAAAGGATTTAAAACTGTTGAATAACTTAACATCTAACTGTGATACTGTTGAATGGTTTGCAATATCAAACGAGCATCTCGTGCCCATAGCTGTGCTTCAAAAGTTACCTCGATACAGGGAAATATTTACGCAAATTGTAATGTTATCGGAATGTAAGAAGTCGAATTAAAGAACTAATTTAGCTTATTTACGTGAACGTCAAGGAAAATTAATATTCCCATGTCTAATATCTCTAAGATTGATTATGAAATAAATAAGAGATTATTACATCGAGATTTTATTATCCATTTCTGGTTCACGTCATTGACGGAAAAATATCAAAGATGGGTAACTTTTTGTTGGCTTTAAAACCTCTTAAATCTCGTTTGGCTTCTTTGATTATTGTTTCTGTAATTCACATAGATGAATATCTACACCTCTAGCTTAAATGAATTATATCAAGAGCATTCTCGTCTTGACATATGTGCTATTTTGTTGGGAGGCATATTGGATCTCGTGCAACAAATAAGTTATATGTGTATTTGTTTTCAAATTCATTTTTTAAGATCTCGAGTCTTAATATGACTAACTCATACTGCAGCGTAAGGTTTTTCATACCACATGTTTTTTTTTTTTTTATTTTTTTTTCCTGAATGAGCGTGAACATATATGACTCGTTCATAAAAATATACCACGTATTCTTTCTTTGTCAAATAAGTGGAAAGTATTCATCACTTTATTGTAAATGGACAAAATATTATTCAGAACAAGCAACTGAATTAGCTCGAATGGTACTTGTGTTTTACAGGTTAGTCACTCTGTTAAAAGAATCCAAAGGGTTGGATAAATGTAGATGTCGCTACGGACAAACCGTCACAAACCTGGATTAGTATGACATTATCAGATTAGAAATTGATGTTCGTGCAAAATGGCTAGACCCGTTGGCCATTATCATTGAATATACTTACGTACATCCTTGTAGAACGTGTTTGATTCTTTAAGATGCCTTTAGGAAATGGAATTGTATATTTTTTACTTTAATAATGGCATAGCATATCAATTTAATGTTTTGGAACAGGTTGTACACCAAAAAACACCACATGGAAGTTGATAAGTGCCATAGGATTCTGACTTAACAAATATACAGGGTGTCCTAAAATATATGTCATGGTTTGAAAACTTTTCTACTACTTGATAAAAATACCTTAATGAAACTATATAATTTTATCCAAATAATATCTAAAATATTGTATCAACACCATCACCGGGTACCTCTGTGTACTCGTGGTCTTTCTCCACCTGTAATTAGCTAGACGTCGCTATATGATTGAAATACTATTGCAGCGACGGTAAACCCCAATATAACAACATCAATCAACACCATCAATAGTATGAAATATTTAGGATAAAGATATAATAAAAAAGACATTCTAAAGTTAATAATTGTATTGGAAATAGTAATAAAGGCACTTCCCTCTGCAGATGAAATATTTTTTCGACTTTGTCCAGTTTATTTCCTAAATATTATTTCTAGTATATCTTTATATCACCGTAAATAGTCGAAAGGAAAAGGTAATTATCCATTGGCTGGCGTTGTTAATCGGGATTATCCGAATATCATATAATTATCCCATGATATTTTGGATATATTGTCAAGTTACAGAGATAGTTCATGCTTTACAGTGCTAATATGACAGGTTGAAGCAAAAATTCTTCATGACTATCCCGGGCGCAAAGTACTGGTCCAACCAAGGAACCGTCGAAAGGGATTAGTATAAGTTGTAAGAACCTGTTTCCCAATGGAGGTAAAATACATAAGTTTAAACTAAACTAACAACAAAATGGTTGATAAGTTCCAGGGATGATAAAACCCCAGAGTCTTTGCACTTTAATATATATATAGATAGATATACAAGTACCTGTTCTTGTCGAACAGGAAGTGGTTTATTCAGGACGATCCACGTGACTGTTTCCTGGCAACCCGGCTGGGTCATTGATCCCTCGTATGTAATATAGTTGTCCATATTTGGTAGAAGGGACCTTATGCTGAGATCCTTTAATCGGACCCTTTGACCTTAAAAAGGAATTCACTGTATATAGTTTCTATATAACTAGTAACACAGGATAACAATCTCACATATATTTTTAAATACACATAAATATGTAGTTATCACTTTGTGCTTTGCGATTTCTCAAAATTCTATATATTATAAAAATAGGTATTCTAAAAAGAACTCATACAATTTAAGTTAAGGACTGATATATAAAATACATAATTGGTTTATAATTTCAGAAAAAAATGTTTTTGTTTCATTTCATTTTACAAAGAGAATAAACCAAAACATGTGTTTATTTTATTGGAAGTACGAATTTATTTCTCGAGTGGTCACCCCTGAATAAATGCCACTGGTGGCAAAGAAATGAGAGAAATATCATTTTGATGACAATGAGTGAAATAAAAAAAGGATCCTAAATAAGAAACTATAAGAGATAATGTTCAATTAAACATAGCATAGGCTTTCAATAGGCTTTCAATAGGCTTTCAATCTCATTTCAATGATTCTCTGTCTTGATGCTTTTGTATACATGAATAAAATATATGAATGTTTAAACTAATGAAAGAAAATGCTTTTCCTGATCATTCCTGTTATGTTATTTATTACCCCCACCACCACCACTACCACCACACACACACACCCCTCTTAGGTGTCTTTGAATTTTTCTATCTGCCTACCGCCTGGCGTTGAATATTTGAGTGCATAATAAAGATATTGAAACTGACGAAGAGGGACGGGACACCGGGCGTGATCTACGTGCAGCCTCCATCTCACCTTGGGAAAGGAGGGTGTAATAATAGTTAAATTAAATTGGTGATGAATGTGCCACACACACGTGCTACTTGAGAAAACATCTCTATGAACAATCTTGTATGGAAAGAATGTCATGTGTGAAAATGAACTGTTTAATTCAGTTCTGATGTATTATAATAATAAAATAGAAAAGGAAAAAGAGAAAATTGCTTTTTACAAAGTTGTTTTGGATTTTATCTAATACAATTAAACCAGTCTTTCTATTTCTAATCAAAATTTCTTATATTTTTGTTTTCAGTTTTCTTTGACAAAACGTGATTTACAGCATAAAACGACATTATAGTTTTAATTAAAGAACACATTTACGACTGTATTACCATTGTATTCAATTGATTCGCTTAGTCTGGAAATTGTATCAAACTCTCCGTTGATCATAGATCCGTTTCTAATCTGAAACAAAAAAGGGATGCTACAGAATATTTCAATTAGGTAAATCCAATAGGAAACGCCTTCTGCAGAACGTGCCCAGCATGAAAAAAAGTCAGATTGGATTGCTGCTGACGCTAGCAGCCCGCATGGGATCACGTGACTCTCTGGCGTGTAACCCATCACACGTGACTTCAATCTGTATCATTTGCATAAAAACACAATTATATTGCATATTGAATTAATTAATAGAATACTTTCCGAATCACTCGATCGCTTTGTAATTTGCTTAAATATAAAATAACTTCACAAGATATCTGCACGTTCAAATTCTTAAATCAAATTCTAATCAAGACTTAAGGCACTAAAGCGATTTGAATGCAATGATTGACGTCACACATTTTAAGAATGTTAATTAAAAAACACATCTCGAAAAAATACGTTATGTCAGTTATAATCCATCGAATATTCTAGAAAAAAAATATCGTTCTTGCAATACACTTGATAGTTTTGCGAATTCTAGGCTCCAGAGATACGGGGTTATGCTTAAAGGATTTAATATACGTTTAAAAGTCAATTGGGGGTAATGAACAATTTAGACCAGAAACATTATGAAATTGTGGCCCTCGCTTTCACACTTGTGAAATGAATAACAAGAACTGATTTATTTTCTAATACAAAAGGACAGATTCTGAACAAGAACACTGGAAATGCCGTAAAGGTTGTTAGATTTGCTGAAGGCCAAAGTTTTGCTACAGTAGTTTTCTACCTTCACCTCTCTAGTTTACATGTAACTCTTCGGGATTCATACCATAAAATAAATTCAAAATTGCATAGTTATGATATTTTTTTCCTTTTTCTCCTTCAGAATAAATAATCTTTATTAGATAAAAAACGACTGAACTGTTTTCTTTAAATTTCATTCTTGTAGTTATGATTCAGTAAATGAGTTTATTTTTCAATGATATTATATTAAGAACTATTTCTTAAGCGTAGTAATTTACTGTTACATACCATTCATGTAAATGCGGTAGGTACAGAAAATTCATATCGAATGCACCTGGTGCATTTCCCACACAGCAATGGATGATATATAATTTCGAAAATGTAGATATTATTTTACCAAACATTATCACGAATGTAGGTGAATATTAAATAAAACCATTTAATATAAAGTTATATATAAATAAATCCATGTGATTAATTATTAAAGTAAGGTCATAAGACGTGCATCGTCTGGGTCAAGGGACACTAGATTAACCTCCTAGCATCCCTAATACAGCGACATACAGATGTATTCACCATTGAACAAATCTCAAGAAATTCCTGCCGGATATGGAATACATCATTATCTAACCCACTGGATTTAATATGTCCACAACACGTCTTAGCAAGCTAAAGCGATAGCAAGTTTATTCCACAATCTGAATGGGATATGTGATCAGTTTTTATAGTCAGCAAAAGGACAGAAAAGTTGACGATTATCTGTTTAGGAGATCTGTCTCGTAAATGAATGATATTCAAGTGAAAAGAATAAATACCTAAATCAGACTCAAAGACTTCTCTGCTTTTATTTTAATGGCTACCTTATAAACAACAGCAAAAACAAAATGGCATTGCCTCAGAACACATTGTTTGCTTCATTCAAGTGTCTGACCAAATTACTAAGGCCGTTCTGTTGAAAACATATATAACAGTGTCTCGCTGCGTGTTCCCAGTGTCGACATATTGTACATAGAGGAATATCATTTTATGAAGTCCATGCATCTTTTAACAGGTTATCATTAAATTTGGATGAAGTGAACCCAGAAGAAAATGTATTGTTGATTAGGGATGACATTTTAATACCAATATCAAATTGTCAGGGATGCTTATTTGAATAATTTTGCATTGCACCTCTTAATCTAATGAAATAACTATTTCGTCCAGCAGTTTCTTTGAAAGATGTTTTATATCCATGTTGAAATTGCTTCATTTTCGGTTATTGGTATTTTGAAAACAGTTAAAATGCAGAGACTGGCATATTTTGCGATTAAAACGGTACCTAATTTGACTGGTATAATCATGTGGTACTTTCATTAATTTTATTATTTTGCTTTGCTTTTACTATTTAGCCACAGCCGCATTTTATATAATCATTTGAATTTGTGATTCCCATATCTTTCTCGTAACATTTCGGACATGTTTCATATGGCAGATAGTCAAGAATATCCGTTTGTATACACGTCATATGCGAGCTTCCGTAAGTAAACATGAATGGTGTGACGGTTTGAACAACCAATCAGAAATTGACTGCTTGTCCTGGTACATGTACTCTTGCTTCGATTGATTACAAAATACGTGTACATAACCGAAATTTCAACAAACGTAAAAAAATACGTTCCCTTACATTTGTTTGCTGACGTAAACCTCCACCAGCTCATCCTTGTGAACATGTTGGATTTTAAACGTATAGTCCATTCCAAAGTTCTTAGTTATTATACTGGGGCAAAGACTTGAACAAAAACAGTTGATGGTTAAGCAAAAGATGCTTTGGTTAGTCAGTATGAATAAAGAGCGCTATACCAATGTCATGGATGGGAATTTTACAGCGATTGATCAAGATATATTTGAACAATTATTGGCGATGGATATTATGTTGCGATAACTTTCATCGTAAATTTACTGCTACACTTTAGTCTAAACATTATCAAGAATATACGCAGTTAGAAATAAAACTGTTAAGTCAGGTTTTCGTTGATTTAAATTCAGAAATGCATTATATTAGGCTGCTAACAATCCCATAAAAGATCAACACTAAAAAATCAATGACATTACACTGGTCATGTAGTGTTCATTTATTATGATACAAGCATGTTATAATTTCGAAAATATATACTATATTTAATTTTTATTTCGTTATATATTTACGAAGCCTATTTTTTAATAATAATTTAAGAGAAAAATGATCTTCGGAGTTAGACATTTACTTGGACGGACAAATTTACTTGGACGGACAGAGAGTATTTTTCATGCAACATCATAGGGTCAAAGTTCATGTATGAGTCCTATCAAGGGACAGCTAATAGTAAAGGTTGCTACACACAGCAGACAATGTTTGATGGTTCTTGCCAAATCCTGGCGTTATGACAGATGACAATTCTGGGTCTACAACACCCATGGGTGCAATAACTGATTCCAAGTCATTGATGGAATAGAAATTAAAAATGAATATTTATGAGTATTAGTGGAAATGTGCAAAACTAGAACTTCCGGACCCAAGGACCTCCAGTCAGAACCATCGGAAATTCTTGCGAGTTCTGGTCAACACCATATTGTCGCCCTATTCCCAAACCATGCAACCGTACACTGGATGTGTCCGTAGAATGAAATAAGATGTCAAAAGTATTTTCCTTATTAAGATTGAATAACACTTACCTGTAGAAACACTGCTATAATTGTGACTCCCCTTGGGGAGGACTGTGCCTGGGTCAGGTTATGGTACACCTCGGAGTTATAGGCTAATATATGCATCTGGAACACACGTGTCACGTGACCGTTGTAAAAAATGTCAAGAAGTTTAATTATGATATAGCAAAGAAATAAAAGAAAGAGTGTTTGTTGTTTGGGTGTAACGTCTATCCGACAATATTAGAGTCATTTGGAGAGTATTTCTAACCAGTCCTGGAACTACCCGTGTATGTTGAGCGTTAAGCAATGGAGCTATACCAATACCATTTTTAAGACCTATGACCTCACCCCCCAAGGCTCTAGGCCACCGGGACGGTGAGAAAAGAATGAAAATGCAGTTGTTTTTATTGATAATTATTTTAAAATCAGCAACAAAAGATATAATATTACTACATGTACTAATAATAAAAATTGAAGAAGAAATGCATCAAGTAAGCAATATGGAGAAGGCGAAGTTTGTTTAATTTTAAAGACAGATGTTTTGTTTATTATTAAACCCTTTTCATTGTGTTCCCAATAAACAATGCATTCAAATAGAATTTTCAGGAAATTTTATAAGACCTTTTTAATCAAATGTATCGTCATCACACTGAAATTCAATCCCTAAGTACATACTTTCACTGTATTGATTGAAAAATTTGCATTGATCCGTCTCCTAAATGTTATTAAAATACGTTACACCCTGAACGTATTCAAGACATGAACACTTAAACCATTTGTATACAAATATTTCATGTAGGGCAAGCGCTTTCAGAGATAGTTTCAATCAGGACTGCGAAGAGAATCCGATTTGTTCGGTGCATTTCTGATCCTTACCTCTCCGTCGAAGAATTCCCCATTCACGGAATGTTCCGATCCTAGCCCGTTAAAACTGCCGAAGTGGAATTTGATCTGGGTAAGTCGATATTTGTATGAGAGGGGACCCATTGAAATGTTTACAGGGCCATATTTACTCGTCTCGTTTAGTTCTAAGGTGAGATCAATTCCATAATTGACAAGTATTCCCGTAGCCTGAAAGTTCAATAAATGGAAAGAAAAGCTAATAAAAAAG
This sequence comes from Solen grandis, assembly GCA_021229015.1. NCBI lineage: Eukaryota > Metazoa > Mollusca > Bivalvia > Adapedonta > Solenidae > Solen > Solen grandis. The sequence continues at coordinate 45,506,442 of CM037793.1, read as the reverse complement.
CAAATTACAACCAAGAAATGTTAACATTAACTATCAATTTATTTAAACTTTTCATCTCTAAGGACAGTAAAGACGACAGCAGCTACAATAAAACAGTTTTTGTCTACTCTTAATAACTCAGTAGTCTCTTACATTCGTTACATAATACTACTTCTACTATTACTACAACCACTACTACTGCCAAACTCCGACAGAGTGGATGGCTCCGCATCAATCACTGCCACACTGTGTACCACGTGACCATGGTGTGTATCAATCTGATACCTATTGACAAATATGACTATGCACAGACATGTTGTTTGAAACCCCTCTTAAATTACCCCCCCCCCCCCCAAAAAAAAAAAAAATAGTAGTGAAAATAACAAAAAGAAATGAAATTATGAAATAGCACAGCTTGTGCTATTTCAACTCATTGTAGCACAGACATCTGTGTGAGAGATCTCCTGCGAAAAAGATTGTATTACTGTTACTACTACTACTGCTACTACTGTTTGTTTAAATGTTATTTTTATTTATTTTTACATTGACTGGGAAAAGTTCTTATAACTTATATTGATCCCTCTCGACAGTTCTTTGTGTGGAAAAGTACCTCGAGCATGGAAATACAATGATGGGGTTTTGTTTCCAATGGGGTTATCCAACATCTACTACAACTTCTCTTTCTTCTACTCTTACTACTACTAATACAGCTACTACTTCTACCACTCATGTATCTCAAACGGTTGCAAAAAACATTCATGATAACGACTATAAAGAAATCATATGGCACGTCGTCGGTATTTTATCACGTGACCTCAGACGATGTTTGGAGCTGCAGTCCCATCACCATTATCATCATCACCAAAATCATCCGTGGGACACAGCCACATTGGGCGGTCAATATTACTTACTTTCAAACAATCACTGTGTCAATAATAAAACCAACATAAACTTGCAAAACCTGATACATCTCAAGGAGCCGAATTTCGGGGAGACCGCTGTTAAAGAAGCTCGAGAAGCAAATAAAACTCATACATTTATGAGACACAACGTTAATAGATATCCTATACCAAAACAGTTTGTAAGCAATGGCATTCAATGTTTACTACTGGTGTGCACAAACCTTTTAAGACATTATGGAAAAATAATTCGATAGTTGTTTCGATAATTTTGTACTGGATAAAATATTCCTTTGCCTTTAACAGCGATGGCTAAAGAAAGCCATTATCCAAGATTGTTTCAAATTGTGCACAAATTATGCATAATTTCAGTATATATAACATGAAATAGTAAAATTGCCATATCTTAAAAGTGGTTTTCATTAAATAAAACATTGAATAGGCATTACATGTGTTTGCAACTGCAAACATTACGCACAAAACTGCGAAGAGGTTTAAAAATAACTGCCTTCTTTACCGGCTTAAATACACGGGAAGTATTACCCTAAAAGTTATTTGAACTGAAAATGATTTAATCTTCATTAGATCCAATTCACGAAATGTATTTCAAAGCTAAATTGTTTCCGCACCGATATCTTTGTGAAACTATCCTTTTTTAACTGATGAATTGTTTCTCCCGTCTGACTGCCTGTTTCAAGGATAACGTAAGCCTGTAACTAACATTGTGTAGAAAGAGACAAATTGATGTTGACAAACAGTGCTTTGCCAGTGCCAGTGAGATGGAACAATGTTCCCGTAAGGTAGCAAGATTTTGGAGACTGCGTCTAGGAATAGTGTGTACAATTAGGTTTCGTATGAAATAAACAACGCGTACTTAACTTAATTGGTGATAATGTCAAGTCCATGAGTTGTTTATAGAGACATGAACAACATATATGTACAAAAGTCGTAACTGCATATGCAGATGGTCGGGCTTTCGGTATTGTTTTTACATTGCAATAGCCCTGTTTACACATTACCACTCATTTTCGTTGTTTGAAATCATGATTCATACAAATGAGTCATGAGTCATACAAAAGCAAGATCAGGATGCAACATGTTTTCTCCCCGTCGAGACAGGTTTTAAATAATATATGTTTCACATATATGTACACTCTCATCTTTTAAGCACTGAAGAAAAATTGAACAACGTAGTACCAGGACTCTTTTATAATCTCTAGATTCAAAGAGCCCGAACGACTGTTAAAAATGCAATGCCGCATGAAAACACTTAAAAGTAAGCTTAAGTAAGAAGGCATTAATTAATCAATTTAATAATTTATTCATTACACTTTTAACTAATTTATTTTCTTTCTTCGTCTGATGATGTACCATGCTTCATTCACATACAGAAACACCATCACTCTTTGATAAACTAAACTGATTGATACAATGTCGTCTCATTTAACTGGTTTCCATGTTTTTTCTCTCCTTAAATTTTATCACTGCGGGAAATAACAATAAACATAAGTTCGCACGCACAAATTCATTTTTCACCGAAATAATGTATATACGTGACGTGACTCTTTAAATCAAACAGCGGCAATGTTCGAATCGATAGAAATGACGTCAACCTTAAATTTTCAGCAAGATCTAAGTAGAACAACATATTTTAGGAAATCTGAAACAAAATACACGCTTAAAATGTCTAACACTGAATACTTCTAAATAAATTTTCAATCTTTTTGATTGTTTGATACATGTATATAGGTTATTTGTTGATTGTTTTCCTGTAAATTTGTGTTTTCTTTAATGCGTGGTTGAAAAAACATATATTTCATAAGCCAATGTAGATGAAAGGAAAATTGCAAGGAAAATCAATGAAATTAATATTCTACTGATATTATGTTTCTTTTTTTCTAATTTTCCATATTTTCTAATTTTCGCCTCGTAGGAGACAATTTCATTTCTGTACTATTGAACATTTGTTTTTTTTGTGTGTGTATAATGGTTGAAATGTTTATCATAATATAGTAGAATACATGTTTATTCCCATATACCCATGTACATGTATAGACAACGATGTTCACTACATTTTCGTCACAGGTTGACCCTACCTTTAAGCTGGTATTTTCTTTAATGATAAAACAGAAGTAGGATATGAAACATCGACTAATCTAACGCCAAAATCTGTCTCATTATATTTCTAAATAATCTTAAATGATTAAGCACGAAATGAAAATTCTACATTTTTCCAAGGTGATGCGTTTTATAAAGTCCTTGAGTATATTTCAACAAAACGGTTGAAAAAAATGTAGTAGATATAGATAAAGAAAAAATATATTTGTTCGGTCTCCGCCTTTCTCACCAGTTCGTGACGAATGGGTTAATCTCTAAATTATTGAGTAGTTTATTTTTGCCCTCTGAAGAACTTTTCCAGCTTCGCACTGTAAACAGACCTTGAATTGTTCGACAGTACTAAAATGGTGATTTCTTTAGGGCAATTAACGATTAAATTACATGACGTCATGCATGAGGCAGATTGTAAAGCTAATATTCACTTTAACTTAATTATTAACATCCTATTCAGAAAGAAAGTCATAAAAGTAAACAACAAATTGTCTCGAATTGAAAGACATATTTTAAGCAGCAGGAATTAAGTTAAAGCACAACTGATACAAAGGAGGGATAATTATATTGAAATGTCTTGTAAAATTAAACGACAACCGCACGCTGTAAATAATGATTATGTTGCTGAGGTTACGCTGTCTCATTACAATAGCATACCGTATGCAATTGTAATACTTGATTAACCAAATGGAGTAACCAGTTTAGGATGCATTACTGATTGCAGTGCAGGAAACATGGCAACAGAGGTACCATTTTCAATGTTTTGTTAATCCCTATAATCTTGAATCAAACACAGGACTCAACTCCATGAGACGTAGCATTTCACCACTAGACGCAAAACTTTTTAGGAAGCAAAGCAAAACCGCAGCAAAAGTATTCCATCATTTCCTGATTTCAATTTTTATATACAGTTATGCATAACTCAGTTGATATGAACATCCCGGGACCTGATAAACTTTGTATGATATATGCGATGCTTGTTTGATATATGCATATATACAGAATATATAGAACTCGGAAAAAAAGCTCGATATACCCAAGAGTTTGATATATATCTGGATTCGATATGTTTGTAATTTACTGTATATCTTCATAATAGAACGACCAGATAGTCCACACTTTATTATAAGAGTAGTGTTGACTGGCGAGACTGCATTGCAACGCCGAAAAGATGCCCAGTCTCGTAAATATTTTGGATATTTGTCTAATAATGGCCTTCAATAAAACCTGCCTAGACATCGTTAAAACTAGTTTGATTATTGGAATGGAGTAATTAATGATGATATTTAAATAACTCGATTTCTATATGACCTCATCCTCTGTAACTCCGGGCCTTATTCAGCAAATCAAAAGGCCCTTGGCAAAACACTGTAAAATCTTCATTATGCACCTATTAATTTGATTTCCCATCGTCCAAAATATAATTAGATCACATTATCTGCACAAAATGATGCAGCGACCAGTCATATTGGCGGCCTTATGACACACCTTTCCGAATTTTTACGGCGTTACCGCCCATGATATTCAGTAGTAGTGAATAGTCTGGGATATCGGAATGGGTGACGTCACTCTATCTTAACCACATTTCTGAAACAATATTTTCAACATGGAGCACCAAACAAACTTTATTCTCCCAAAACTATCAATTATACAGAATGGGGTATTATATATAAACCTAGTAAAATTCAAATTTAATCTTACGGTTAGAAATATAAGTGTAGATAGGGAGGCGAAAGGAGAGTAGGGGATTATTTCGGAATTAGTTAAATATAAATGTAGGTATACGATATCTGTTTGTAAATAAGAGGAGAGGAAACGATCCAATATACAATTACAGGTTTGTTTCGTATAAATTGCCTTAGCAAAGAGTAATACGGAGACAGTAATGGTGGGCTTGGGATTAGCGTAAATGTATCATGTAAGAAAAGGGTATGTTTTGCAATTGTTAACTCTGTCGTTGGAAGCAATGGTTCAGTTGTTAATCACATATTCTTGAAACGAGTGAACTTTATTCTCGATTTTTGTTACATTAATCGGTTGGTATGTAAATTTCCGGAGGATAGATCGAAACTTTCCGGAGGAGAGATCAAAGTAAAATTCCGGAGGATAGATCGAAAATGGAAATCCTTTGAGAACTTTGATATCGTCAAATTGTCCAGACAGTCTTGTTTAAATATAAATCATAATAATTTCACAGCTTCCCAGCTTCAATGGTTCCAAAACTCACAATCTAGGACTTGACTATTTGAGTTTACCGTCGCTTCGACAATATTTCAGTCATATAGCGACGTCCAGCTAATTACAGGTGGAGGAAGACCCCGAATGCACGGAGGCATCCGGGTAGAACCACCGACCTACCGCAAGCCAGCTGGAAGGCTTCCTCACATGAAAATCCGAAGACCCTGCCGGGTTTCGAACCCACCCGGTGAGGGGCTGAGTGAGTTCTAAAGTAAGCGATTTTACCCTCTCGGCCACGGAGGCCCCTAACTACTGTACCAATTCAAGCGTTGTATCGCAGTGTAATCAAATCATACTCAGTATAAAGCTACGTTTTGTGATCCTTGATTATGTTTTAATTAAATGGTTCTGTTTTATTTGGTCTTTGGGTATTTTATATGTATTATAAAACAAAACTTATGCTATCAAGTTTTTTTAGGGGGGGGGGGGGGGGGGGGGGGGGGGGGGGGGGGGGGGGGGGGAAGTAAATTAGATAAGTAGCATTAACATTTTAAAACCATTTCAAAATCAAAATGTGAGACTTAAAATGCATGTCTCAACTGGAAACCACTGAGATCGTATTGCACACTTAACATTTTTATCAGAAAATTAGGTAGTTTTCAAAGTATTAGAATTGTACATTTAGCAAGCAATACTTTTAGAACCACTGTATTTGACTCATATGAGTTGCCGCCTGATCAGATTTAAATGTGGGCGAGTTTTGTTTTAAAAGTTTAGATGTGATTACAATTATTATAAATTGAGTACAATACTCAAGTTTCTCTAAAATTAAGAAACATTATAGGATTTTGATTTTAAAGGAATCAAACCTGATATTTCTAATATCGTTATTTGCAATGGTACTTTGACCAATCAGTATTAAGTGACGTTTGAAATATTAGACGCTAAATATATATGAATACATACCTTGTCCCCATTAATGTGCACGTGCTTCAAGGAAGGGTCGAAAAGTAGGACATTGGGCTCGATATCGATGGGAGACTGGTTCTTTCCGCGGCTACACATGTACCAATCAGGGTTCATTGCGCCCCACATTGTGGGCCCAGATATGCCTTCGTAGTTCCACCATTCATCCCACGGGGACCTTCCCTCGGCTGAAATAATAGTAATAATAATAATAATAGTACTTGAATAATAATAATAAAATAATAATTATTATATAACTAAATTATGAATTGCTGATAACCGCAATTCAAGCCAAATCGCTTGAAGGTTGTATTTTTTATTTTAATGTACGTTAAAGTGATCTTTGAAGTCTGAGGCGTGTTAATTACTTAAAAATTGCAAAATTTATCAAGACGTCAACAGTACTTACATCTGTATGTAAGTACGAAATTTTCCTTTGATATAGATAAGACAACTTTAATGTACGGATTTGTATTTCTTTAGGATAAAATCATGAAATATGCTCACTGTAATAAGATAAATAATTGATCTCACACACTTAAGAATAAGAACGATAATGATCAACAAACCGATAATGATCAACAAACAAATGAATATATGAACATGTACTATTTCATTTTACAATTAAATATCCTTGCGTTTATATTGTCATATTTATTGAGAAAAAAAATAGACAGAAAAATAGAATTATTATATCAAAACCCTCATATAAAAACAACCCTTCTTATCATTCGGAGCATCATTCTGCATCTCAAAAAGTAAAATTCTTATCAATCATTTGAATCTTTCCTATAAAACGTAGAGGAGTTTTGGGGATTTTTGTCTGCAAATAGGTTGACAGATTGACGAAGATGCAAGAGCTTTGCACGAACATGTTTGATGAATTGAAGTCGTGAAACACGAAATGGCCTGCCGTTTTTCAATAATACCAAATTTACAAAGAAAATTACGTTGGTAGTGATTAAGTTCAAAGCAATTTTAGACTTCTTTCAAGTCGTATCACGAAAGGGCAAATCTTTTCGAAGTATTTTTATTACCTCTATATATCTTAGAATAAAATCAGGCACCGATTTTTCAAACGAAACGATTGGAACTAAAGCATTTTCTTTGAGCTGAAAATGAAAATAAAATGATAAAACTCCTATATTTCATCTAAACCTTTTTATTGACATTTTGACGAGAAACACCCGGTCTGTAATTCATCTCTGGTTGATTGATCATACATATTTGTTATCAAATCAAAAAACTATTACGCTCGAGGGACAATATTGTATACAAGGTATCTCCTAAGGATAACTATTAACAGATATTTCACTGACGGAAAAGGTCATCTATACATAATCTTTTCTTTTTTTTTTACTTTCCGTCATCTTTATTTGATCTTAACGTTCACTGACTAAGGGTGTACTTGAAGATTGTTGAATAACAACTGTTTAAGAAAATGCTAAGGCACGTGGAACATAAGTTATAACTTATTCATAAGTATTAAACTATTACACAATGTAATATGCAATATGTGAGAAAGATTATTTCATAATTTGCTTATATTTTATGCTCTATATATATGTCTTGTCACTGAAAAGGTTTAATTAGCAATTTTACAAAATATGATTTTGATATGAGATAAAAAAAAAATCGATATTCAAAACGTAAAATATTTCTTTGCATATCTCATGCACAAATTATTTCCTATACCATATGGAAATAATAATGACAATGACGCTGATTCAATAGCTAAAACTGAAAGAAATATCTAAGGGGAGAGTAAAATGATCAAGAAAGACGGTTTAAACAAACGTGATACCATAAATATAGTATTATGAAACCGTTTTCATATAATCAAAATTTATTCTAAAAACATAATAGGTGATACGATGTTAAGCTATGCAATAATACGATACAACGATAAAATCTCATTGTTAGCATCAAGTAATATGCACTACAGTTTCTAATGCAGATAATGATTTAATGGTTTAAATAATTGCGTGTGCGTATTCCATTTTTAAATACGAAGTTAGATTGAAGATTCCTTTGAGACTCAGTGAAAAGAGAATATTTAAAATTACCAAAAAGGTGATAAGAGTAGAAGTTAAAACCTCAATGAATTAATCTTACTTACTTTGAATTATTCATGAACAGCGGAGAGGCGGCAGCAATTTCTTGACTTACTCTGGAATCTAACTAATATTCCCGGTGCTAATGCTGTTTAGAACTAGTATTTATACCTCTTCAGTCATGATAAAGCTATATTGTGTCAGAAACAGTTAGCAATGTTGCTGTCTAAATGTCACAGAGGAATCTAAACACGTATATTGGGATGTCTCTTTTCCCATGAGCATGGTTTGTTACAAAATATTATCTCATATACTTTATGTAGTACATAAAAAAAAACAAAAAAAAACAAAAAACAAAAAAACATAAGTAGTGTTTTTAATTTATCAAGTAAGATACATGTTCACTCCTATAACATGAACTAATACGCTAATTACGTACGAATTACGAAACGATGTTATAAAATGTTTATTATTTTATTATTTACGTTATCTTTACTGAAGGTTTGTCTTTAAACCCTTTTCATGTACTTCATATAAGACTCATGACGAACAGAGTAGACCCAGATCAGACATCATCTTCCAGGAGTCTTCTTTGTTTGCTCATACGATTATTTAAATCAGATTCTACATTGCATGTATGGCAAAGGAGATCCGTTGTTTATATACCATATATAAAGCTCGGTGAATGAATATTCATGATATAAAGAGTTAATTCAACGGTTTCCTCGGTCACATGACCACACACATTTACATAATAGATGCAGATAGATCCCTGAGGAAAGATGTGCACTATTCTAGACATAGGCGACAGTCGGAAAATCCGGATGGCCAAATCGGGATTCGAACCTATAGAGCGAATTGTTACATCCGATAATAATTCCCTTTTTTGTGTGTACATAACTGAATGCTGACTATTTTATTTGACAAAATGATTGGAATGCATGATAAGATTTTCTTCTGTTTAAATTTGTCAAGATGAAAGGCTGTTAATTCAAATCACAAATTAAGCCGTTTCACTATGTGGTTAGATCTATACACTCTGATTTCTTAAATAAATGACTTAATTTTTTTTAATTTTGGTAATTTATCACGATATTTTTAAAAAAATTAGTTAGAAATAAAGATTTATCTTGCGTTATTTATAGACTCACTCTTCCTGTCTAACGATCAGCATGACGACCAACTTCTACTATCGATCAAACAAACAAGTCTCCTTGGTGCACACGTGAATGATATTTAAACTTAACATTCAAAAGAAAAAGCCAGAGGCAGTTAAAAGAGGGCAGAAACTATTCAAACTATTGCTTGGAGTTTTTGTCACTTCATTTTCAGTTAGCCCCTAAACGCAAAACATCAAAACGCATGGTTGCTCTTAATTCATCGTCCATAAACGGCTCCTTTATCACTTCATTTGCTTTTAATTTCAAATCATGATTCAGTAATCAAAGAACAAATTTATCTTTCGATTGTTGATGACTTTTAATTACACGAGCATTATGTTCCCGCGATGTAATAATGCATTCGGAAAGACGGTATCACCGGTTTTGAAAATACACAATATGCGACGTAATGAGAGAGATATCGTCTAAGGTAAAGTCCCTGCAATGGTTCCGCTACGTCTTGGACCACTTAACCTCTACCATGATAACCAAGATACCCTAATGAAACATTAGAAAACCTTGCCATGGTTATCTCCGTGAAAGGTCATGAGGTCCGAAATGTAGCGGAACCGTTGCAGGGACTTCACCTTAAAGAGAGACTCGTGTTTGATTTATTGATTTACAATATTGTAGGCACAGAGGCATATAGACAGAATCACAGAATACTACGACCACCTAGAAGTGGCCAGACTTGGATTCGAATCCAAAACGTTGAGTGGCCGAGTGAAGGATATTGACTAGAGACGTATAGATGATCTAACTGTCTAAATTTAAATTCAAGACGCGCTGGGTAAATCCGTTATCAATAAACTGTACGTATTTGGTAATTCTCTTTCTATCAAATTTAAGCGACGAAATAAGAGTACACGATAAACAGCTTGACCACCATGATGCTATGAAACAAACATCTAATGATCTACCTAACAATTGAATGAACACTTGGAAAGAAGACTAAGAAAAATAAGCAAAATAAACAGAATATTGTGTAACCAGAATTTGCCAAGAGGTGGGCAATTGCTTCACACCGTCGTAATCGGAAATAACAGGACACAATTTAATCTAGCGAGCAACAAATGTGAAGAATTCCAGACCCCAGTACTTCATTATCTTTTAAATCTTAGTGACACGTTTGTCGCGGAAAGTGAAGATGATGTTTTCTCTTCCTGCTGATTAAAATATAGGTCATTCGTAAATAGAGAGTAGCCAGGTACATAAACTGTTATGTAAAAGTTGCAAACAGTGTGATCAATTGACGTTTTTATCCAAAAACTTAAAAAAGTAAATGACATATACTCGTGTATTGTATTGATTTCTTCAAGTTAGAATAAACATTTACCTGCGCGTATAACTATGAATGTGTAAGTAGCGCGTATAACTAAGAATGTGTAAGTAGCGCGTATAACTATGAATGTGTAAGTATGAATGTGTATGTAGCGCGTATAACTATGAATGTGTAAGTATGAATGTGTATGTAGCGCGTATAACTAAGAATGTGTAAGTAGCGTGTATAACTATGAATGTGTAAGTATGAATGTGTATGTAGCGCGTATAACTATGAATGTGTAAGTACTGCAGAATCATTAATTTAATTAATTATTTTCTTAGATTTTGTAGACTGCTTTATCCGCGAATATTTATCCCCATGAAAACTGTTAATGTCAAAGACCTCATTTTTCTAGAACATGGTTCCACTAATATATGTACCAACGAAAGCGATTTAATCACAGATTTGACGAAATTGAATGTCAACGAAAGTAAATGATTTTACAGTATGTGTTATATATCTATACATGGACGTATGTGTGTGTTTTATGACTACACTATATTTAGATTATATGAATATCAGATTTTATTTCAAATGAATATCTTTAGAAACAACTGTGCCCTTACAGACACGGTTTGCCATATACAATGTATTCCCATTTTCATTGGATTTATGTCTGATTTGATTCAACCATAGCTTGACATGGAGTCGAAGACCTTGTGTGTCATTAATTATAATTCTATTTTCGCAACCTTTATCTTTATTCTGAATACATTTTTGAACTATCTCTGAAGAAACATCTATTGCTATAGGCAAGATTAAAATTATTACATCTATTTCCAGTGTACTTTTTATTGACCTATATTAAACATTGTTTTATTAAGAGTTTTTACCACAATAAGAGCAGGTTTTTCCTTCTATAACAGCATATCAAATGCTATATTTCAACTTTAAGTTCTACAAGCGTCTTCCGGACTGAGTCATGCATAAATGTTTGGCACAGAGGCTTCGATTCAGTTTTATTTTCAATATAAATCGAATGCAATAAAATGAAGTTATTATCCTGCTATTACAGGACGTCATTCCTGGGGCCAATTCGTATATCAGTCGGCCACCCTCAACCAACAAATGTCCAAAAGCCATGCAATAATTGTAATAGAATAGGACCCAAATCCGACAGAAGACACGTTTTTAGAAGCCAGCTATCAAGTTTGTGATGATATATAATACGAATTCGTATTTGTGTATGAAAAGTCTGTCAAGTTCAATTTCTGTTCATTACAAAATACCATGATGGTGCGACATGTCCGAATGATGAAGACATAATATAATATTTCTATTATAATTGTTGCCTTCTCAGACAGATAGACGAAAAACAATCTCTTGCATTATTATGTATATCCTAAATCTCATTGAAAAAAGATACAAATGGTGTAAACATAGACAAAACAGAATGAAAAATCAATCTTGGCATGTTCTGATCAGTGTATTGCCTCACATTAAGATGCTGGTCACATATACCGCGTCAAATTTCTGGTTTAGATGATGAAACAAATAGATGATATGACAAAAAGATATTAACTCGTATGGAGAGGCGGTTTGCTAGTCACATGAGTCAGGGCATACCAATCCACTGAGCAACTGAAACTGTGTCTATTGTTCAAGCCCATATTTTTTTCCATGCGGTTATGCAAGGATACAACCGTTTGTATAGCTGTGATATATAGCTTGATTGTATTTCCTGATTATTTTGTGAAAACTTCTGAGTCAATTGTTTTGCGTTGCTTGATATTTCAACTGAAGACAGTATGAAGATTTTCTTGATAGACTTTTATATTTGATATTTACACAGGAATTACATTCTGATTACATCATGGAGATTTATTGACCCATTATGTATTCTTGAAATCTATAGCTAAATATGGCTAAACAAGGAAGTTCAGCATCAGCAATCTCCTCTATAATTCGAAATAAAAGCACATAAACGCCATGAAACTGTTGTACCAACGTTTTCGGACAAAAATGATTTCTATAAAATATGCAAAATGGGAGAGGTTAATATTAAAAGCCTTATTAATTTTTTAAGCACGTAAGTCATTTTTTACAAAATTAATTCCATTCACACATGCATTTTTATCTATAAACAAAATATTCAAATAAAATAATCAAAAATTAATTTAAATAAGATCAATTTCAATATTTCGAATCATATAGCATGCAGATCTGGTAATTATTTCCAGACATAAGTAGAGATGTCAAAAACAACAAAACAACAACATACCAAGGAAATATATCAATACAATTTTAACAGCTCTGGATCATTCGTTTATTAAATTGTAGTGATTATGTGCTTATTAATATTCTGTACGGAACTGAAACTGCCCATCTATCTACAAAAATACCAATCACCAAAGGATCAAACGACGTCTCTTTCCATTAAGTTTTAATATGCATGCATTTTGATGTAAAATACTAGTTGTTGTGCTAACTTGTAAATTAATATATTCTCTTTACGTAATTGATTTCAAATTAATGTATTCTCTTTACGTAAATGAAGTGTGTATAATTTTATACATATTTAAAAACATTAACAACAACACAAAACAAAAACAACAACGACAACAACACAAAACAAAAACAACAACAAGAAAAGCAATCAAACAAATAATCAAGGGGAAATAATAGTTCTATAATAAACATAAAAAACTTTTTAGGGGGTAAAATAAGATTATAATTACAAGTAATATCTATAGGCTTACACCATTCAATTTGGTTGTGACGGTCTCGACAAACCAAAGTTTTGAAAAATGCCTGGTCTTCAGCATATAAGGGTACCAGAAGGTGTCAGGATAATGAGACTGGGTATCACGTCACTTGTCTTCGGCGTGTAACATTACGTCTTTCCCATGCAAAACTCCGTCTTTTTATATTGACGCGGGGTAAAGTGCTCCGGCTGGTATTCGAACCCCAGACCTCCCGGGCACTCTTCCACTCGACCTATTCGCCATTCTCGAGATGTATACACATTTATTTAGATGCTTTAATATTAGAGATCACATAACCATATTACGTTCAGTCAGACGACTGAACAATACCCTGCAGTGCTTGACAGTGCTAGACTAAGAGAACTCTGACATTAACAGATCGTATCTCTGGGACCATCAACACGATTTATCTCATTTATCTCAGATGCAACACGCGATGATATATGTTGTACTTGTTCGTTTACATATGTCTTAGACGAGTTTCACGATACCTGATCTCTTTTCATTTCCCCTGGCAAAGGTTTATTGACGTTGGATCTATCCATCAAATTATCGACCATTTTTGAATAACAAACCTACTTCTTAACTAAACAAACAGAAGTCAGCGATTTTTTTCGATGAAGCACTCATGATAAAATCTGTAAAATGAATAAAAAATGAATTTGAGTTCTATCTAAATTGGACGATCCCAAAAATAATAATCATGTTAGAATACCAGCAGAGCTATCTCATTTGTAAGAAATAGGTTAATGTTATCGAAATGGGACAAGATGAAGTAGGTTAGCTTTAATGATACATCCCTTGACATGAATCCTAGATTTTTCAACTCATAACCTTATGCTTAATATGTGACATGAATAAAAAGGTATATCTCATTAATATTTTGTTATAAGACAAATCTGGTATTGAAGGACATCAAAAATGTAAATCTATTCGAGGATCATGCAAAAGATTATGTCATTAGGTTAGAATTTTGGAGTTCAGTATTTTATATTTATATCTGAAATTGTCAATGAATTTCCCCATTTACCGAGGCAAATGATGTAACATTCTTACCATGTCGTGAATCGCAGTGAAATGGTCTGTCGGTATATGGTAGACACTAGACTGACAGGAAAACTTCTGGACTGATATATCATCCCAGAAAACATTTTTTTTCAAGTTTTAAGAATAGATATCAGTCGTATGGGTTCAAGTTTGCTGAAATAGGTGGATGGGGTTTCAGGCGCCATTAAAAGTCCCAACTTCCGTGAAACGTAGACCCATGGACCATTTGCTAGCATATTCATACTTCTCCAAGAACATAGCTCATATAGAAGCTCATTGTGACTTTACGGCAAAATCGACAAATCAACAGGCCAACAATACTTAAAATAAGAGGACCAAGACTGGCACAGGATCGCTCACCTGGGAATAAACTTGACTAAAGAAATCAATTTTCCGGAGGTCACTTAATTTTATCTTGTGACTTTGAACAGCAACCAGATTCAAAGATTGACTAGCGAACTTAAATGTTGAAGCTTCAATTTTTATATGAATCATCTTTGTATTATCGATTGCTTTGGTGAACTTCAATATAGGTTATCTAGCCTGGGGAGAAGTTTTAAAGTTTTCTACAAAGATTATATTAGGACACTTTCCTATCATCTTTCTTTTAAGAGCCTTGAAGAGAGAATGTTCGAATTAAAGATTTTGGTTGTCATAGAAACCAGAGTTTTATATAGATAAAGTCCAATTTCGGATGAAATTATATTTAAGATTACCAAAGTATCGTCCATGTCAAGTTTCATATATTTTTGCCAAGTGGTTTCTCGGAGACGTCTTTTAAAGCAAAATGTTGACGTCTCAAGGCGGAACAGGGTGATAATCATAGCTCACCTTGAGAATGCTTTGCTCATGTGAGATAATAAAATGACGCACATTTCCCATTACTTTCTTATCAGGCCTTATCTGCAACTCACATATTTGCACCTATTTTTCGTTACCCGTCAGCGAGTAACAACCTGACATTTAGTTTTATTTTTCATCTTGGGCACCCTTTTACCCGCAGTAAACTAAAATGAAGTATCCACTTCGCAAAAATCATTTTAGGTGCTAATGCCTCAGAATGAGTAGTACGCTGCTTCCTCACATGTAAGTGACTTGACTAGACTATTTGAGGTTACCGTCGCTTCGACAGTGTTTCAGTCATATAGTGACGTCCAGCTAATTACCCCGAATGCACGGAGGCATCCGGGTAGAACCACCGACCTACCACAAGCCAGCTAGAAGGCTTCCTCACATGAAAATCCGAATGACACTGTCGGGATTCGAACCCACGCGGTGAGGGGCTGACTGAGTGTTAAAGTCAGCGACTTTACCCTTTCGGCCACGGAGGCCCCCATGTAAGTGATACATGCTTTATCTTTCACAGAGAGTTCTGGTTCCATTACATCTTCGTGACAAAACTTCTTGCAGAAACCTCTTAGAACAAATTTCATTTTAGATATAAATGTAAGTGTAGGTATATATCTGTCATTGTGTTAAACTTCAGCATTTAGATGTATCAGAAAGGTAATTTCATGACCACAGATGATTCATTGTCAGCTAACATGTTCACTTAATAAAGAACAACAGAATATGTGTTTAATTTAAAGTCCGTCCTGACAAGAAGAGTTTGAGGATAATTTCAACTTTAAATACCGGTAATTCATTTAAAAATAATTTCATCTGAATTTCATTTAGTTTTTAATTTGCCTCTGTGCATGTGAATTTGTTACTTCCTGTTTAAATTGGTTATTATGCCTTTTTCGTTTAATTAACCATCAAGCGCGGTTGGAAGTATTGTAATTTATAGATATATCATATAATTATATCATCATAATAACAATCAATAAATCATTGTTTCTTTAAAGATGGTGAGACAATTTAATTGTAATATTACATTTAAACCGCCATGTTTCTCTTTGTATTTTAAGGTCTCTGCGGCAGTATCTTAAGTCACACTGAGACGTCAAGTTATTTGCTAAGTGGTGAAAACTCCTCTTTAAGATTAGAGCAACCTAATTGCAAGCCAGAACGAAGCCTCTTTACATAAATCCCAAGTGACCAAATGCAGGATCGAACCCACAATAATGTTGGGCTGTGTTAACACTGAAACTGCGCTCAAAATCAATCAGTAACGAAATCCATGCGTCAATGTAATATAAAATGTCATTGCTATAAACTAATAGTCATGCATAGTATTTTATTTGCACTGTTTTGTCATTTTTTTTAAACAGCACTAATGAGTTTTTAACTACCGCAAGCGATTCATGCTAAATGATTTCATGACCTGATTTTCCAATCCGTTGACGGAAAAAAACCTACAGGCCTCATGAGATTCGATTTTTTTTGTTAAAAAATGAAATTTCTTTGAAATAATTAAGTTTTGAGAACATCTGGAAATCTGATCGATACGGATAGCATGCAATCTTTTGAGGGAGCAAGGTTTGGGCACATTCACATTGAAGAGATCCGTGCATTGTGACCATCAATGGCCATAATAAAATGAAATAAATTACATTAAAATAACATCTTTTATCATTTAGAGTTTTTTTTCTGATAGCATAAAATTGCTTGTCACCACGTAATGCAATATTGCAGAAGGATTTAACAGTCTTAAATATTTCTGGAAACATTTTATGAATTAGATAGCAAAAAAACCCAACAAAAAACAAAATAATCATAGAAAATAAATAAATAATGAAATGAACAAAACGATTTTTGTGAACCTTCATTTAAAACTTATCGAATTTTACGTCTAATTTTAGTAATCTTATAGTTTGTACAAAAGTTAAAAGTTATCAAAAGTTACACTAAATCACAGGAAATAAACAAACTAAAAAAAAAAAAAAAAAAAAAATCTTCATAAGATCTTTAGATGCCTCCTTGCATTCTGGGTCTTCCTCCACCTGTAATTAGCTGGACGTCGCTATATGACTGAAATACTGTCGAAGCGACGGTAAACTCATATAGTCAAGTTAAATAGTCATTACGCTCATCATTTTGTGGACAAACAGTTTGCAACGGAATGTTTCGTCATTGCGCGTCAACATCTATTTCAATACACTTGTGACCCCCCAAAAAAGGGGGGGGGGGTATATGGTGTAAGCAAATGCAAAATGTCATCAACTTCAGTAATCTTACATTGCCGGAATTACAGTGCCGTTTTGCACGAACTATATAATCTTTTTTATGCTCATATATATCAATATTTTTGTACATTTCACAAATATATATATATATATATACACAGAACCATCATTTTCGTGTTTTTGTGGGTTTTATTTTAAGTCATGGTTCATGCAATTAAATACGTCTTTCTTGCTCATTTTTGAACGTTTCAAATGTTTCAACTCTTTCAATTTACAGAACATATCTTTCAAGGTGAATGATTTCCCTTCAGTAGCTCAGTAATTTACTAAAAGTTCCGTTGATTGGTTCAGAGGGTTTTGATGAAATAGCACGTGCACTGTCTGGAACAGGTAGTGCCAAATAAGAATTGCTAGCATCTCTAAATCCTCTCCGTTGTGCAAGAAAGTAATTTGCATTTCAAGACCATTATGGATATTTGCTATGCTGGAGAACAATCCCGAATTTTCTACTTAATTTAGTATTGTATGGATCTTTGACTTTAGCATGCACAATTTGACGAAATTTCCAAGTTATTTATTTTCATTTATTCCCCAAATATTGCTTGAAACACTGACGAATTGCCTAAGGACAGACTATATTAAATATTTCTTCTGCAAATATAATATATTTATTTCTCCTTGAATTTCATGCTGTCCTTTTTTAGCTTACCTGAGCACTTGTGCTCGGGTGAGCTTTTGTGATCGCCTTTTGTCCGTCATGCGTCGTCGTCATCAACAATTGCTTGTGAACACTCTAGAGGCTCATTTTCCCAATCTTATGGAATTGGTCGGTGTTTGTCTACATGATATCTCGGATGAGTTCGAAATTGGGTCATGTAGGATCAAAAACTAGGTCACCATGTCAAATCTTAGAAAAACATTGTGAACACTCTAGAGGCCACAGTTTTGGCCCAATCTTCATGAAACTTGGTCAAGATGTTTGTCTAAATCATATCTTGGATGAGTTCGAAAATGAGTCACGTGGGGTCAAAAACTAGGTCACTTGGTCAAATCTTAGAAAAATCTTGTGAACATGCTTGAGGCCACATATTTGGCTCAATCTTCATGAAACTTTGCTAGGATGTTTGACTTTATGCTATGTCGGATGAGTTTGTAAATTGGGTCATGTTGGGTCAAAAACTAGGTCACTAGGTCAAATCTTAGAAAATCTTAGAAAAACTTTGTTAACACTCTAGAGGCAACAGTTTTGGCCCAGTCTTCATGAAATTTGGTCAGGATGTTTGTCTACATGATATCTTGGATGAGTTTGAAATTGTGTCACTTAGGGTGAAAAACAAGGTCACCAGGTCAAATCTTAGAAAAACCTTGTGAACACTTTAGAGACCACAGTTTTAGACTAACGTTAATGTAACTTGGTCAGATGTTTGTTTACATCAAATCTCGGGCGAATTCAAAACTGGGCAACATAGGGTCAAAAAGTAGGTCACCAGGGCAAATTTCAGAAAAATGTTGTGAACACTCTAGAGGCCTACATTTTTGTCCCAGTCTTCATTAAACTTGATATGAATGATGACTGCACGAATTCCCAGTTGAGTGCAAACTCAGGTAGGATGAAAATGTAGGTCACACTTAGTCAAATGTTAGAAAACACTTCAGATGCCAGATTTTTGCATTATGCCTAACACAGCCATCTTAATCAGTGAGCGACACAGGGCCATCTTGGCCCTCTTGTTTATTACTGCCACTATCTCAAATACGCGTATTACTACTACTATTGCTGTTGCTAATAATTGGGATGATAATAATGTTGATAATGGGAACAAATTGATAATGAAATACTTATTCGATACTTTGCATTTGAGCACCTGTTCTAACAACAGGTGATGCATGTGAAAATAAACTTAGTGGAAGGGTATAAAGTTTAACATGTATCAGCGGACATCTCTATTTTACGGTCAACTTTCATTTACGGTCAGTTTTAATATCACCAAATTAGCGTTTTGTAATATATTTAACCTTCGTTTAGCGGCCACCTCTGTTAAGCGGACATTTTCTATTTTCCCACTAAATGACCGCTTAAGACAGGTATTACTTGTATTTTTCTACAAAGATAACCACTAATATCCTTCTGTCCATTAAAGGAAATGAGCAAGTTTATGAAACCTAACTATTAATTATTGAAATATGAATCGCACTCTTCATACTTTGCAAGAACTGCACCATCAGATGATGACGGAGTTGATGATCATTTTCGCAATGATGTATCAGCAAAAGTCATGACTTTGTGACCTAGATTTCCTCCCACGAACAACAGTTGTAATTATGTCACTGACTACTACTGTTTTAATACGTATGTTCACCACAAATTTCCAATTAATCATTTTGTATATCAACCACTCAGTGATCTTATAATCATACAATATAAATTTTTTAAAGTTCCTATAATCATAAATTCTGTTAAAAATACATTAATCTGGAATGAGAGTTTCCATCGACACAGCAAAGGCAGATACAGAAGTTTCCAACTGCACGCAAATTGACTTTAATGACTTTTTAATTTGTTTTTGAACGGTCATTAAGTTGAAATCTTGACCGTATTTGTTAACAACATCAGGCAGCGATCATATCGTATTAAAAATCAATGCACATCATGTCAGATGAAATGGGAAACCATTCTTTACAATTACGATTTATCAAATTAAAGCTTTGCGCGTCTTATTCTGTATCTTCAAGGGAAGTTTTTGCCTGATGAAATCTTAGAAATTTTCTCTGTTTTTAGACTAATATAGAATGATATTGAGGAGAAACGTTTGTTAAAAAGATAAATAATGAAAATTGTTAATAATTTAACTTTATTGGAGTTTGCATTTGAAGTTGGATGCCTAAACACGGAAACACATCATTCTATTGTTTTTACATGTTAAATAAGAGTTTCTGTAAAGACACATGATGCTGAACTTCTTCATCTTATGTATGAAAATGATAGTTCCACACATGAAAATGATATATATTTATATATGTTATGATAAATTTATATGTTATATGATATATTTAGTATGTGTATCAAGTTTATGTCCGTCATGTGGAGTATTGGCTAGTATACATTCTAATAAACCATGGATAGATCTAGAAAGTGTCCCTTTCTCTCTCTCTATTTCTATAAATCTTAATTGATATTTATCAATATGACTAATAAATATTTTAAATGATATTTTATTGACATGCCTAATAGAGATTCTAATTTATATTCATTGCTATGGCTGATCTATATCTCTCTCTCTCAACGGTCCAAATGCTGGACCAGTACTTTGCGCTATAAAATCATGCATGAAAATCCTTGACCCTGTGGGGTAAAACAAACAAACTTCGGATTCCCAGTCATGTACATTCGATTGCTGATTTATTCGGTGTCAGGATGAATTGGCTGACTAAGGAATCATACCATTTATCGCAGTGAGGCAGAAGTTTATTTCTCATAAAAGAGGGACGTAAAACCTATTAGATAAACAACAACAACAACTACAACAAAAACGATCTAGTAGGATGTATTGTTGCGTTCTAAAGCAATTTACGATGTGTAATGAATTTCATCTCCCAAAAGTACAAATCATATACCACCCTGTACATGTGTCACAGTATCTGTGAATCGTTTTGATTTACTATAAAACCACAAACCACTCAAATTCAACATATTATACACTCCTGACAGTGTATTTGGTTTGAAAAAAGAACCATCACATGCTCTGGTTTTGTCGTCATTTATTTTTTTGCTTTTGTTTTACAGGGCCAACGGAAACAATCGCTGCATCCTTTTACATTAACTGTAAAACAAGGGTGCAAATTATGTATATACAAATGTTGAGTATATCTTTTAGCGATGAATCGGAAAAGCAACATTACGGTACAGTATAACGAAGTAAAATAAAATTAATTTAGCGTTCACGATTCGAGTCCTATTAAAGTCGAAATTTTCGCACATAGAATCCCAGAGGTGTTCTAGCAGCCTACACAATTAGAACATTATCTAGACTTAGCAACTAGTGGCTGTCTGATTTGAGACCAGCACTGACAGTTGTAAGTATATGTGGGTCGCTATCGAAGAAGAATCGGCAGCTGGTATGTACTCACATCTCGAAAATTGAGCTAAACCAATTTCTTATGCAAAGGGTGATTGAGATATGAAAGTTGATAGAATTTAACAGGAAAAAACTGGATATATACAGAGAGGAATACAAAGAGAACCAGCGAAAGGATGTTAGATAAGGGCGAAATAACGTAAGGATATGTTTTCTTTAATGGTACATGTGATACGCTACAATTTTTTCTCAAAACGAGGCGCATTGTTCAAACGTGTCTTTTTTTCTCTTTTTTTTTTCATGAAATTTATCTTTTTCATGAAAAAACCACCTGAATGTCGTTCGTCTTGGCACCCTACCCCTCGAAAAGTAAAGTGTATTATTTGTATATGAATTACGTAAAAAGTAATGATCTGTTACCCACTACATCCGTCGTGAAATATTTTGTGTTTTATCAAAAACTGCACAGCGGGTGAGTACATGCCCATGTCACTTTCTTAGAATGCGACATTCACTTCCCATACTGCCACACGCTTTGTCACATTCGTTGTTTTGTCTCACCATTAACGCCCAGTAGTCTTACGTCTTACATTTTAGTGGCTTTCCGTTTTTCTGCAAGAATTTTTATCAAGTTATGAAAAATAAAAAGCAGCGAGTCAAATAATTATGATAATACAGTCAAACCTGACTTAAGCGGTCAGTCAAGGGAACGAGATAAAGTGACCGTTTAACAGAGATGACCGATGAATGAAGGTTAAATACATAACAAAATGTAAGTTTGGAAGAATCAAAACTGGCCGCTAAATACGGATTGACCGCTTAATACAGGTTCAATATTTAATCATTGCATTATTATGACTCAAGAAAAGTCATATGGTGGGCCATGCGAAAGTTAGGTGTTGAAGAATGGCTTGTCCAAACTAAAATCAATGTACTCCAATGCCACGCTGCAATGGACAAGCTCAGCCTAATGATGGTAGACCAGTTAAAGAGGTGCCTGTTGGTGATGAAAAGTTGGAGATTGTAGCTGACTTCTGCTACCTTGGAGACACTCTGTTATCTGGAAGGGGTTGTGAACTAGCTGCAATTGCACGCTGCAAATCCGCCTGGAACAAATTTAGAGAGCTCCTCCCTGTCTTAGCAAGCAAACAACTGCCAATTGCTACCAAAGGTCGTATCTACTCTTCTTACATACGACCTGTCTTGCTATATGGTTCCGAGACATGGGCTGTATCAGCTGCCGCGGTCAAGAAACTAACAGAGCCATTATAACATGGACCTGCCTGGTTAAGCCTAAAGAGAATGTCCCCTTTGAGACCCTTCTCTCTCAGCTTAACATTAGAGACATTGCAGATATTCTCCGAAAAGAAAAAAAGACTGAGATGGTTTGGCCATGTAGAGCGCAGTCAAAGGTGGATATCCCAGGTTCGTAACCTTAGCATTACTGGTCAAAGGGCTCCAGGCAGACCAAAGCTGTTTTTTGACGACCTAATGAAGCGGGATCGTGAGTCTCTAGGGATTCACTGTACCAACCCACAAGATCGCAAGGCATGAAGAGGGAGACTTCGCTCCCGACTGGACAGCCAGGCCTAACTCTTGTAAAAAGAAATAATTCAAGGTTTGGATTATCAAAACTGGATAATGATGATGATGAGGAGGAGGTGTTTCCTATATGATCATATATTTATGGAAGAGAAGGACTTTTTAAACATTCTCGCTTTTCAACATAGGTTTAATTTTATACTCTTATATCACAATTAACATATTAAATGATCATTTTGTTTTATTTTCTTTTGACAAACCAAGTAGTATACTTAGGAATGCTCGGCATCTTGTTTCAGTATAAATAAGACAACAGTTTATAGACAATATCGAAAAACATCAAAATCAGCCTCAATAACAATAAATAAATAAATAAATAAATAAATAAAATTAAAGATAATAACGACGACAACAAAACAAATAAATTCATAGGCAATGAAATATTTATAACAATGGCAATGAAAACGCTATGACAATTACCATTATATCATTAGAATCTCTCATATGTCAGAACATTTGAAATACGAGAATCGCATCGATACAATTACACATAAACTTGTATTTACTTGATATAGGGCAACTGTTTAATAATTTACATTGGTTGGCAAACTCCTCTAGAATGCATTTCAGATTAAATATAATGAATAAAAAAGAGCAACATAAATATATATGTATCACCAGTCTTTTAAGCAGCTCGTTCATAGATGATCGGTTAGAAATTAGACAAATGATTTTCTTCTCTATCATTGATGTTGATGAAGTCTTTCTTCCCTGACAAAAAAAAACAAAAAAAAAACAAAACAAAAAAAAACAACAACAACAACTCGGTAAGTGTGTGTCACATAAATAGGAAAAAAACCCGCAACTTCAGAGAAATCTGTTAAAATAGAATTCGGTATCCCCGAATAAGGCAGGTGCTTGCAGTATCACGTGACACGTTCCTCAATATGGCGTCTTACTCATATGTATCATATATCAAGCTCCACTTTGACACAAAATGAGCGTATATGTAAACTACGGAACATGGCAGCCTTAAGGTAATCCATTTATCATAAAAAATGTGATAATGGTCGAGTAAGTGATAGTGGGATTTTGTAATACATGCAAGCTTTTTATAGTAAAAGCGCCCACAACTCCAAGTCAGTAAATGCTTGCATTTGCAGAGTTCTTTTTTTTTTTTGAAGAATCAAGATTATAATTAAATGATAAAATACATGTATTCCAGTGCATACTTTAAATTTTGACTAAGTATCATTAATTTTGAAATGTATTTTGGGTGGCTTGTAAAGACTCTGGTTGAGTACGTCAATTTTTTTTGTTATAAGAGCTATTAATGTGTAAGATGAGCTTTCCACACAAAGGTGTTGTGTGGCGTGGGGAAAGGTCTTGAATAATGAATTTTGATAGGCGGTCTAGATTAGCGGATAGCAGTGCGACACGAGATATTGAGTTATCTCCAGGGTTAGCCCTTTTAGGACTAGCCTTTTTACGGTCATTTTATGACTCCCCGCAGACCCTAGAGCCGGTTGAGAGAAACTGCGGGGAATTGGATAGATATGTGTGTTGTTTTTGTTTACCAATACACGTGTACATGTTCATAACACTGAGAAGGCAATGGATGAACTGTGGGAAAGGGAAGAAGCGAGGAAACATGATGATATTATGAAAGGGACGGATACTGTGCAGATAAACACGGCTTAAATCTCGATAGGGAGAAAGATTTCTGTCATGATTGAAAATCAATTTTGAAAATCACCATTATCTAAATTAAAAACTCACCATTAACCAAGCCCAAATAAGGAAAATGGCTACCAAGGTACACATATCTCTCTCGTTAAGTTAAAGAAGCCAGGCAACATAACACAACACATACGCACGCATGCATGAAAAAATCTTCCTTTCGCTCTGATGAAGTTTATCTATTTGTTCTCTTGCGATGTTTTTTTATTGAAGTGTTACGATTGTGAATTTAATTCCAGTGTGAATTCAGACACCTAAATAATCAGTTTTCCTCTTTCTTTAAAATGTGCTTAATGCCATTTTTATACTCTTCGTAAATATTTATGTAACAAAACAATTTCCGTGCTCATTAGAGCATCTTATTCCAGTCTCGATCTTATTTTTCGGCGAAGTCTGAGTGTTTAAACTGATTTTTTATTTTGTTGAAATTTGCAACTGAAAAGTGAAATTAATTTAAAGTGATTCACTGATGTCTGCATTTTCCGCTGGTAATACATTTGTAGCCCCAGTTTGGCTGCAAATTGTCTCCAGTTGAAGTACGCCCGCGTCCCAGAGGTGCACTCGCGTGGACCCTCTATAGAACACATAACGCGATTTCCTACTTTGTCGATGGTAAAATGAACATTTTTTAAAGGAATAACAAAATAAAAATATGAAAAGGAGTTTCTCATGTGCGAAGGTTGTCTGGTTTGTTTATATGTTATTATATAGGCTTCAATGCTAGCAAGATGTTTTCTGTACAGGCTTTGTCAAACAACATGACTTTATTTTACTTAAAAGAGTTTCAATATAAAATGCTTGAATCGACAAAGACAAAGTAAGAATTCATTTTTTGAACAGTTATAGATCCGATTATCGCTACACATAACACTCAAAAAGCATTTACCCAAACTTAATAAACGCATGGAACTAATTACAATAGCATATTGTGTTACAAGCCAAGGCGATACTGACTTTTTTACGTTTTCCTCTCAATACTAAAATCACATGCAGACTTCTCATTACTTAAATTATATACAGCCTGGAACTCAAATGTAAGAGTGAATCGTACAATATAACCTATCGGTCGATGTATCTATAAGGGTGTCTCTATCCCCCCGCAGTCCCCCAAACCCCCACGCCTACAATCAGCCAAAAGTAATCAATCAATGGCTAAATTACTATCGCGATGACGGCAAACAACAAAGAAAACAACAAAATTCATCTAATGTTCGGTAAACATATAATCGTGGTAAACGTCATCGATTCAGGTCGCCCTTGCACCCATATAGTAGAACCCGCCATTAGAATTCAGTTGAAGTCTGAGTTTTCCAGTCTTTAGCTCTTTTATTTTTCTTTTTGGAATAACTGTGAACATTAACTAAATCGCCTATGTCATTTCAAACGCTGCTGTCAAAAAGACGGGAAAATATATTTTAAGAGCCATTCAAAATAGACAATGGGAAGAGTAAAACACTTAGAATGTTCATTAAGTGACCAATTATCGAACGTTTCTTTACCCATTACGTCTTGTCCTAAAACCATGATCTGAAGAAGATGATGAAATATCCCGCAGTTTTCTTGTTTCTGTCTACACTTCTATCGTTGATGGGAAATCTATAAGTTCGCAACTCCAGCGTTTTTACTGTCATCCTAGCAGGATGTTACAATAACGCATTGCTTTGAATCGATAGTATTTACAGAAAACATTACTTTAATTTCAGTTTTAACCTAGTTCTAACTTGTAATGCTTCAAATTAACACCCACAGTGGGGCGATAAAATCAAAATTTATCTCACACAGGAAAATATTTTTGATCCTTCGAATCAATTTGTGGAGTTTTATAATAATTAAGTGACAGTTTGGTGATATTTATTAAATGGCTGATATGCCAGATATACCGGTGCTGGTGGAAGTCATTGAAACACAATACCGAAGTGTCCTTGTTTCACATCAAATTTAAACATTATCAAACGCAAAGAGAAGTTATCATGCATTATATTAAACTTGACATGTGCTGGTTATTGCGACTGGAAATTACACAATTAAATATTACTGCCTTTTCACGACCTGAAATATTGATTTTGCTGCTTTGTTAAAGATACAGATAGGCACATAATATGCATATATGCAATTGAAACAGGATTTATGTACTCCAATTTACCAATTCAAATTAGTTTATTAATTAATTGTAGAGAAAATTGGTACCTTTTCTGACTTTAATATTCCCCTAAAATTTAACGTTTTTATCATTTGATTTGTTCTATGGATTAAAGGTGATTCAGTCATGTTGAAACAAAGGGATTAAATTGATGATTGATGATTTGATTTTACTCTTTCATGTTACATTTTCATGTATTTTCCCCTTTCAACACTGCAGTTTCCCCTGATTCTTAAATACATGCTTAATATGTAGAATTGATATAGACAAAACGTTGAAGATGAATTCATTCAGAATACGACTCTACTCCTAGATATTCTAGGATACGACCTTTTGATATCCGGAACACTGCTCGTTATTATTCTCTGGGGTACTTGACTTGACTATTTGAGTTACAGTACTACTTTACAGTATACTTTACATGCCCACTTGATACGACTCGCACATATTATACCAACCGTACATATTCTACGACGCTACTCGTAAATATACCAGGACTATACTCCCAAATGTTCCTGAACACTCCTTGTAAATATTATCGCATTTCTCGTAAAAAGTCTCCTACTCACCTGACGCGGAATACCTTCGCATTAAATACGACTGAACATAAAGCCATTACTTACAATTTAGAATTATCATCGGTGTAGTACTTAGAGATGATGACGTAAGATAGTGCAGTATAAATATTTTTTTTACGATTTTCATTTATCAGTAGTCCTATACTAACGGAAAAAAAGATTACCTCCCATTGTTTTTGAGGTGACAACTAGCTGAAATATAAACTTCGTATTCACGAAATAATATTTAAGTATTCATTGGAAGTATATATAGTTGTTTAATCAAAATACTTCTCTTAGATGAGTATTGATACCTATTTCGGGACGAGCGTGATAAATATCTACAGTATATTATAGTCCGTTTCAACGTCTCGACAGTTATCGTACGGTTCATAACAATAATGTTTACACGAGTTATATAACCGTTCTACATTCTCCATTAGTTCAATCCCCATCAACACCGATTATCTTTTTAAGATATTTCTTGTTCTCTATATGCCTTGTTTAACGATAACATAAATTTGCACAAAAAAAAACAAAAAAACTTTTGTCAATATAATTGTGAAATGATTGCAACTCAAAGCAGATTCTCTGCAAAGATCACAGCAGTAATATAATGTAAGCACGTAAAGTTATGGAAATATTCTCTGACAAAGCAGTTTGAAACATAAAAATATAACGACACTGGAGTAAAGTCAGGCAATGGTATAGCATAACCAATAATTGTAGATCTTCTGAAAATAATAACACACTTTGCTGATCCTTCAAGTTCTGTCGAACGTTTCATGAATAAAATCAATGATCTTTTTGAAAAATTAAAAGTGAAAGGTAGGAATGCTTATCAAATTATTTGACTTTACTTCTGACGAATTGTCCGATAATGGAGATTTCGCTTCGACTTAAGTGGTTATAAACTAAACAAATTGAATAAGATCTGTCGGATTTCAAAAATAAACCCAAATGAACATGATTATTTATAGAGATGGAAATGCGTGCACCCTACAATTTTCAATGACGTTTCTTAAATTACGACTCGATCCGGACTGTCTATTAGTAATTGTATTATATCCGGGTTGGGTAGTTCTGATCATCTCTGTTTGCTTTAGTAAGTAAACATATTTGCAAGTGATTCTAGACCAATTCCTGTCGGAAGTGTGCGTGTTTGCATAAGATTCGGAGTGATTTAAATATTTTAAAGGAATTTCACCCGAGGCATTATGCCAAACATTCTAAATCTAGTATTATAACATTATATAGATGGCAGTATCGGTATAATATAAGATATAACAAATAAAAAATGCGCTAAATCAGAATTATCATTAGAAAATGAATGCAAGCAGTTAATTCAAAGAACACAAAAGAACTGTTACAACTTTTTTTTAGTTTGAGTAGAATTAAATATAATTGGAGTCAATATGATGTAAAACAGATTTTCATAGAGAACACCATGAAAAGACCTATGCGAACAGCATAAAACCAGATCAGCCTGCGAGTAACTCGCAGGCTGATCAGGTTTTATGCTGTTCGCTGCTCCTCAGTGGTCTGGAACTGAGGACTTTATAATTAGATTTGGAAAGGTTTAACTGTGGTTTTCTGCAGATCAGGCTTTATGTGGTACCTATTGAGTGCGTCAAAATGAGTCTATATGAGGGAAAGGGTTAAATACACCATAAGCATATAAAATGG
>CM037793.1:45427112-45477112 GCA_021229015.1 Solen grandis | reverse complement strand
TTGCTTAGTCTGTATAATTATATTTTCATCACCCAGTTTGATATGGTTGATTTAAGTATTTTAAATAGTATTCGTCATCACTGCTGAAGTAATCCATCATTACAGTTAACCTTTTATTTTGAATTTCAATGACACTTCATATTTCAAGTTCTTTAAGGTTAAGAACTTAAGACGAGATAATAGTTGCTATGTGTGTGATTGTGATGCATTTATTAGTCTAGTCTTGTTATGCTTGTTATTTTATATATATATATTTTTTTACAATATCATGCATTTTTGTATAATGGGTGATTGAGTTTCTGTGCAGTGTTAAAGATATGCAATCTTTAAGTGTTTGTTTTTGTTGCATAAGAAATTGTCTTAGGGTTAGGAAATCAAACATCACTTTTAAACTTTAAATAGCACATTGAAAATGAAAAATATCCATTTGTATTCAAATTGAATTTTAATGAATTATGACTTTTCGATTTGTATTTTCTCAGCATGTGCTTAAATTAAAGTTTTAAAATGAAACTGTATGTTGTATTTGTGGGACCTATTTTCTGATTTTCAGTAATATTATTTTTGAGCGACAAATTTTCAGAGGCTACTGGTACAAGTTTTCCACATTTGACTGCACATTCAGACAGTGCAGTGGTATGGAGCAATATTACATGCAAATAGGGTGCAAATATGGGACCCTTAAGGGGCCCACATTGGATCTTGGTGGACTGCCCATATGGGACCCAGGCCAAAACAGGTTGCACTTTCGACATGGGTCCCATGTGGGTAGCCAATATGGGACCCATATTGGTTCCTTATATATTGCTATCTGGGATAGCTTGTATCTGTAAAGTATAGCTGAATAGATTGTATATACGTATCCAGTACTGAGGTGTAAAGTATTACTGCATGGATAGTTTTTTTTAATCTCGTTTAATATGCTAGACGTTAGGTGTATCACTTTAACGTTTAAATCATTTTCATTTGGTTACTCTGGGTCGACTGAAGAGGTACGATTATACAGTTATACAAGATAAAGCTGGATGAAGGATGGCATTTGGATCTGCAAATATGAGATCTCTCGTTGGGAAAGTTGCAATCGTCACAGCTTCTACCAAAGGGTTGGAATATTTATATTCATATACGTTCTATATACTTTTTTTAAACTCTAGTGTGTAACTTTGATATATTTTCTTATATTTTGGTGCAGTCAATATATTACTTATTTATTTTATATCTTTCGGGAAACATATTCTTAAATTTTATTTCAATCCCTCTCGACGGTTTCTTGGTTGGACCAGTACTTAAAATGCTTGCCCCATTGGGGTTTGATATTAAACAGACCGAGGTAAATTTTGTGAATTTGAGATGTTATGGACTATAACAAATGGTAAGTACATTCCTAGTTTCATGTTTAATTGTTTATATCAATGCACTTACAATACAGAATAGACTACAGATGAAATACACTTAGATAGTCCATGATCATTTACAAATCAACACATTATAAATCAATATTGCCGAAAATAGCGGTCATTTCTTTTTCAGAATTTAAAATATAAATATGTAATCATATATACGAGCCTACCTGTATATATTTAAAAGATAATCAAGTAATAAACATATAACCACAATGTTTTCACTTTATAATTTTGTATGCTTAATTTGCATACAATATATTTTATCATAAATTTATATCCTGATTCTGATTATAGTCCAACACAATTTTCTGTTATTTCAAAGCTTTAAATACGAAAACAGCAAATTTTCTTAATACTGTAATATTTTTGCCTTTAGATAGCTCGGTAGTTTAAAATATTTTTGATCGTATTCGATACAGTCTAGGTATATACCTGTCGCTAATACTTAGGTAGAGTGTACATTCAAATATGACTTGATATTCATCTTCTAAAATGTTACATAATGAACCAAGTCTTTTTAATACCTGCGATATAGACAGTCTCCCGGTTTCTAAGCTAAGTCGATGAGATGATAATATTAATTTAAAAAACTGCTAATAACGTTAATCTTTATTTACATTTTAAATAATACTGGAAAATTTCAAAATTAAAAAAATAAATACATTCTTACAGAAAGATGTTCTTGTTAACGCATGTATCCTGCTTTCTACAATTTGTATAAAGTTATCGCGAACTCTCTGTTTCAACATATATATATATATATATATATATATATATATATATATATATTTAGAACAATCCAATCTTTGGGCGACAAAATCACAACCTTTGGGCGACATGTGTCGCCCGAAGGATATATCAGCTGTCGCCCAAGTGATAAGTGATTGTTAAACTCACAAATCGTTTTTAAAATAGTTTTACTTTTTGGAACATAGCTTTATACTTTTTAGTGAGGTCCATTGAGTACAGGCTAGTCAATAGGTTATTTTATATTTGAATAATTCGCAAATTTCAAAAACAAGTGTATATATTGATAACAACCTTTGGTGAACAATTCATTATTTATTAATAATTCCTTAACTTGGATATATGTTTGCCATTTAAATTCATAAATGTTATGGAGGGAATTGTGTTTCAAAGATTGTTTAACCTTTTTAAATTTGAAATTCTAGAACTTCCTCAGGACACTTTTTTTTTTTCTAAAATACTGTCACATTTGCTTCTGTCGAGTTGCCCAAAGGCTGATGAGTCGCCGAAAGGTTATAGAATTGCCAAAAAATATAAATGACAATGGTATATATCTATACATGTATATTATTTTAGTCCCCTACACCGGAGGGAACTTTAGGTTTGCCCTCCGTCTGTCCGTCCGTCCGTCTTTTCGTCCGAAAATCTAGATCCTGTGATAACTTAAAATTGTTTGAGATAATGTTATAAAACTGGTATATGAATAGATGGCAGTATGGAGATTCTGCACGTCACTATTTTTTCACGGAACAAAATTCTGGTTGCTATGGTAAAGGGAAAATAATGCACCTCACCGGTAGGGGACTCATGTGTAGCGTGCCACACCGGTTACATGTTGATGTTTTTTGTCCATTTCTAGCAAAATGTGTTCATTTATTGCAAATTATATTTATTTATTATCCATACAATTTATTAGAAATTTAGAACACATTTTAATTATATACACAAAAAGAAAATATCGATAATAATATTTTATTCATCATTATTCAAATAGCACATCAACAGTAGTTATTATTATCTTTGTCTTGGCGAAAACATGTTTATGCTGATTTCGCCACTAAATTAATTGTTACGTTGGTAAATCAAGATTTTTTGTGAATTGCTATTTTCATGATTACTGCGTAGAATCATTTGTTATTCTAATCACATTAGTTTGTTCGGCCGTAGATTTCATTTCAGCAGTATAAAATGGCCATATCTATTAAACTAATAAAAAGGGGAAAAGTATTCACAAAGATTCTCAAACAGTTATAACATCCTCAAAATAATAAATATAATATACTGATTATGGACGACATAGTCATAATAACAACCTCATGAAAAACACCAATCATTATCTTAAATGCTTAACTACACATAGCAATGCTAAAAGTCGCGACATGCTATGTAGCAACTCTGAATGTCACATAACCTCTTGACATTAAATGTCGTGTCTGTAACACCCAAATGTCGCAAAAAGTTGTTCTGCCGCTAAATGTCGCACTCCTTTATTTTCGGAAAGTTATTATCTATGTAATGGTTTGGTTCAAGCGTTTCTCATCTGCAAAGTTAAAACATTGTATAAGTTTTGTACGTGGTAATAAATGATTGCTCATTCGTACCTGTTAATGTCCCCCCCGTGTTAATCGATTTTGGTCGCTAAGTCGGGATATTTGTTTGGGCGAAAGCCCCAAAGCAGACAGACCCAAGAACAACATACTACAGAATCATAGTACCAGACATTCGTTCATGTTTCCTTTCTGAATAGGTAAGAGTGGATTTTTAAACCGGAAGCAAAACCGGATACGATTACAATAGAACCGTTACATTGATCAGGTATATTTTTAATTTAGTATTTCATTTAGAATATTCTTTTTGTCCTAAGATATACACTTTTAATTTAAAAATAAACCTAACATACGGTGTTATGGATGAATTTATGGGCACATTAAAACAGCTCCTAACGGTCAATGTTTTATATAACGGTATACATTTATATACAGGAGCATCATATCTAATAAAAATCTAAATATAATTAAAATTTGAAATTGTGATTTTATTTCATGTCAAAAGAAAGGTAATCTTTCCTAGTGGCTCCTGATAACTCCCGGATATTTAAAACATTTTGGTGGTCCACGGTGCAATTACGGTTGTACGACGATAAAACGTATTTTAGTAACATTTTCAAAATTCCCTTTTCGGGAAAATAATAATGGTTTAATGCCCTCCCGCGACCTGGAATTTAAAATAGTTTTCAAAAGACCACCTCCTTTTACGTCATTTATGATAAAAATATTATATATATATTTTCTATATTTTTACTGATATTATTTTTTCCTTTATTGAATTCATATGAGGTATAGATAAGGCTGGTGAAGCTCTCCCAACGCGGGAAAACGTTTAAAATCCCTCTTCCCCTATATTCCTTCCTTGGAAAAGTTTATATCTTATTTTTTATCTTGTATTTAAATGTGTCGTTAGAATATCGATGTGTTTATTAATACTTGGTATTCGTTAATTGCATTTTGATGTTGGATATGGGGATTTGGAAACGTTTTCAAATTTATTTCGGGTACTTTGTTCGTAATTTCCTGAGTAAGACATTTAAAAGAAAATGATTGGTGGGGGTCTCAGTGCGTTTTCAATATGCCACAACCGGGAATATAAACCGTTTTCAAATTCCCGGCTGGGGGAAATTGAATTCAAACTACCCTCATTTCAAGTCCCCACCCCCCTAACCCGGAATCAACCTTTTCATGTTACCTCGAAGGGAATTCGAAAACATCTTTTTATAATCCCGGGTTGGGCACTTGAAAATGGGGGAAAATCTCGAAACGTTTTCATTATGGTTTTATCGAGCTCCATTCTTAGTGAGAAGCAAAAAAAATATAAAGAAAAAAAAAGACAACTTCAAACCTGCATATTTTGTTTTGTTTGTGAACGTTACATAGCCTTATGGTTATTCATTTTCGTGGATCGAAATCTATAAGACTGTTTTATTAGTCGTGAAAAACTATTTATTCGAGCACCACCGTTGTTGTTTCCACGAAATAAAAATAAATGTACCTACATTTCTTTTAAAAATAGCCTACACTCCTGGATCCAGCTCTGTTTCGGTGAGGTATATTCCATATCTACTCAAAACAAACAAACATCCTCTATATCTCAAACCTGCACAGTTACGGTTGTACCCGGTTTATACTGGTAAACCCTAGCTCACTGCTAATGTATAACCCTAAGATCAAGTAATTTTAATTAAGATTAATTTGTCATAAAATGATGTTATTTGACACTTTTTTTTTAATTTAACAAAAAAAAAAATACCAAAGAGAGCATCATGTCACAACACTGTCAGGTAAATTCCGACGAAGTGATATTAGCCAACTTTGTCTTGAAGAAAAATGTCTTGAAGGTTACTCTTTTATGTGTATCACATTTCATTCTTTTTCGGTCGTTGGCTATTTTGTCTTCACCAGAATTTCCAGTCTAAACTTTAAGGTCACTAAACAGCTGATGAATACTGTAAGTTTTAATTTTTGCACATAAAAATCGAAATTATCCCTCCGGAAAAGAGGTCAGCTTGTTCCCTTTGTATATACATTCCTAAAACCTCGATCTTTCGACAGAAATATGTTAACATGCTCAGTGAAATGAGCATGATGCTGGGTCGGCTTATAGCCCAATGAGCATCATGCTTGCTCAACGAGCACCATGCTCGATCAATGAGCATCATGCTTGTTCAATAAGCATCATGCTGGGTCGGCATTTAATTTGTTGAGCATGATGCTGCATTGGGCTAAAACATAATAAAATATGCGCAAAAACATTTGAGCATGATGCTCGCTGGAATGAGCACGATGCAGGGTCGGCAGACTGGTCAATTAGCATCGTGCTCATTAGATTAGCATCATGCTGGGTCGGCAGAAAGCCCATTGAGCATCAGGTTCGTTAGATGAGAATCATGCTGGGTCGGCAGATAGCCCATTGAGTATCATTCTCGTCAGATGAACATCTTCTGGGTCGGCAGATTGTTCAGTGAGCATCATGCTTAAAACGCGAGCATCATGCTGGGTCGGCAGATAGCCCATTTAGCATCATGATCGTCAGATGAGCATCATGCTGGGTCGACAGATTGTCCAGTGAGCATCATGCTTAAAACGCGAGCATCATGCTGGGTCGGCATTTAATTTGTTGAGCATGATGCTGCATTGGGCTAAAACATAATAAAATATGCGCAAAAACATTTGAGCATGATGCTGGAAGCACGATTCTGGGTCGGCAGATTGTTCAGTGAGCATCATGCTTAAAACGCGAGCATCATGCTGGGTCGGCAGATAGCCCATTTAGCATCATGATCGTCAGATGAGCATCATGCTGGGTCGACAGATTGTCCAGTGAGCATCATGCTTAAAACGCGAGCATCAGGGGGTTGAGCATCATGCTTGGTCGGCCATTAGCATCATGTCGTAGATGAGCATCATGCTGGGTCGAGATTGTCCATGAGCATCATGCTTAAAATGAGCATCATGCTGGGTCGGCTTACAGCCAATTGAGCATCATGCTAAAAGACATGAGCATTATGCTGGGTCGGCAGATTGTTCACTGAGCATCATGCTCGTAAGATGAGCATCATGCTGGGTCGGCAGATTGTTCACTGAGCATCTTGCTTAAAGACATGAGCATCATGCTGGATCGGCTTATAGCCCATTGAGCATCATGCTCGTTAGATGAGCATCATGCTTGATCGGCAGATTGTTCACTGAGCATCATGCTCGTTATGAGCATCGGGGGATTGGTCAATGAGCATCATCTGGTCGGCAGACTGTTCACTGAGCATTATGCTCGTAAGATTAGCATCATTGTTCAACGAGCATGATGCTCGCAATTTTAGCATCGGCACAACCAGCATACACCACACAACAAGCTTAAAGGCGCGCTATATCGATTGACCAATTAGAGGAGCCGATGCAACTAGAACCATTCCAAGAAATTTTGTTTATTATACGGGGCTTACATACCTCAGTTGTTCATATTTTATAATAACTGTAGCAAAAACAATAATAATAACAAAAAAATAATAATAAAAATATGAAAGCCTTTTAAATGCTGGTTATATTCCTTGACGTTGTAAGAATGGATGTTGTTAGCGAAGTTGTGATAATCGTCTTTGTTTTTTCTTTCCAGTTGGTTGCTTTATAGATAGTTGCTGAATGTTTAGTTAGGGTTATTGTCGTTGTTGTTCCAATTCACTAACATATTAACGTGCCCATTAAACTACAGTTTACTACAATATCTTGATTCGCCATTGCATACAACGACAAGGACAACAACATTATTATTGATGTTGTATCTTTCAGTTTCGACATAATCTGTGAAAAATATGTGTTCCCCATTTTCGGTCAATCCCATGTGTCACATTCGAAAATGTGAAGGATATTATCTCATTTTTCCATGATCTGGGGAAAATAAGATCTTACACTACGTATCATCGCTGTGCTAATCCCCCCTCCCCCCCCCAAAAAAAAAATAATCAAGAAATGGTAAGGCCTAATGAAAAACAGTACAAACCCAATAGGGTTTGCATGCAGATAAGATTGTCACATTTTCTTAAATAAGTGTATAGTGCTAAATGCTTTCTGCTTTCTAGAATATAAGAAGTGCAAGACAATTGTATATAAATGGCAAATATAAATTTGATTCTCTCTTGTTCAATATTTCGAATTGTTAGCAAGTTCTACATAACAGACGTTTGAATAGTCGCCATATTGTTATTGTTATGAACGATGTCAACGTAACATAAAACAACGTCAAAAGATGACGCTACGTTTGGCACCTTTTCTGGGATGTCAATTGACTTTTCCGAAGTATTAAATAAGAGTGAATTTAATTGTTTATTGTATTATTTCCCTTTAGAAAATCTACATATTTATTAATAAATGACAACTGATTGCAGTTCTTGAAATGACTCCTACGAAAGGCAAAGATATATAAATATAATTTATTTGCAAATATGATAACACTTGTCAAAAAAAATCAACTCTAGATGACTCTAACATTCTCTGTGCAGAATGTAAGACGAAGCATACGCTTGCAAATGCGTACCAAGACGAATCATATCAGTTTATAGGACGAAGCCTTCCAACAGGTCAAGTAGGTATTAGTGTCCCAAAAGAATATTCGGCCTTAAATATCTCAAAAACTATAAATATTCTATCGAGACACTATGGTATAATTTATAGCGCTTTGAATGACTTTTCAAATGATATTTAGTTTTTGAAGATCGGGGTTGAATCATTTGAGTTATGGCAGTAAAACGAAAATTGTTTTACCCCAAGTGCATTTAACTGCTTATATCTCGAAAATTATTATTTTTTTGTAAATTAGAATATGACATAATTTGTTGATCTATCCCTTGCCATTTTATTCTATTCTATTGAGATTTTAAAGATTGACGTAGTTTATAGGGAGAAAACGAAACGACATGAACTTATTTTTGCCGTTTTCTCGAGGACTGACTTACCGTAAAGCGCGTGAAATGTTTGTGAATCATTATACACATATTACCGATCTATCAATTTCCACTTAACAGCATATTTATCCTTGACATATATGACCCTTTTCTTGTATTACTTCACAATGGCCCATAGGATCAAGGTATACGTGCATTTTTCTATGAAACCTGCAAACAACCACGATTACGCGTAATTGATACACAGCGAGGGTACAGTGCATTGTCAATGTATTACAATGTAAGCAGTGTTGTAATCTCCAGGGGGTGGGAACAAATATATTCCGATTAAAATTGGAATTGCGGCAAACAAGGACCAAGAATCAAAAAGACAGAACGGGTTAGTACCCAAGAATATCCACTGATCATTGTTCCAGTGAATTGCGAATTGCGAACAGTGAATTGGTGTTTGTACCAACGAATGTCAGTATGACATGCACTGATATGTAATCATTATTTGAATGAATTGCGGCAAGCAAGTATACATACCAACGAATGTCAGTATGACATGCACTGATATATAACCATGGTTAAATTAAATGACTAAAAAGTAAAATTGGAAGTGTCATGTATTCTAACGTGAACTGATGGTGCAACTAGGATTTATTTTTACCAGAATATTTAAATAATTGGGTGAGTTTGGTTGCTTAATGTAGAAGCAACATCATTATAACCAATACTGGTTACATGCTGGGAAAAATGGGTCGGTGGGTCGGCTTTTTTTTTTTTTTTTTTTTTTTTTACTTTTTTTTTTGAAAGCTTAGATCTAATGTGGAATAATTCAATACTTGACAAAAGGTGTCGATACACATTCTAGTACATGCCACCACAAATTGTTATTGTATTTATTCGGCTATAATTTTATGACGTATATTTATTGCTGAATAAAGCTTATGTTGTGTTATGTTTGTTTGTTGGGTTTAACGTCCAACCGACATTATTTCAGTCATTTGGAGACGATGTCTACTTGAGACAGATATAGTGCTGCCACACTGCAGTATCACGCAGTAGACATGTGGCATGATACCACACCCAGTCAAATTAT
Organism: Solen grandis; assembly: GCA_021229015.1. Classification (NCBI taxonomy): domain Eukaryota; kingdom Metazoa; phylum Mollusca; class Bivalvia; order Adapedonta; family Solenidae; genus Solen; species Solen grandis. The sequence goes on along the minus strand of CM037793.1, from coordinate 45,467,430 downwards.
CCTGACACCTGGCTAACCAGTCCTGCAACTACCCATATATGCTGAGCGCCAAGCAAGGGAGGAACAGTACCATTTTTTTACGACTTTGGTATGTCGCGGCCGGGGATCGAACCCACGGCCTACTGCTCCCGAGGCGGAGTTATGTATGTATGTATTTCCTCATTTTTTTTGTTTGATTTTAAAAAATACGATGGATATCTTTCCAAAAATAACCATTACTACTAGTATACAAGTAATTAGGTTTTCGCATCGCAGTGCGAAAACCTATTGTTCTTCTTCAGTTTTATTTTTAGGTTTTCGCCTCTGCAGGGCGAAAACCTATTGTTCTTCTTCTGTTGATTTTGTTTTTGTTTTTTGTTTTATTGGGTTTTCGCCTCTGCAGGGCGAAAACCTATTGTTCTTCTGTTGATTTTTTTTATTATTTTTCCAATTCCACCCATTATTGTAGCCAGCCTAGCGGCCAGACGAGAAAAGCTACAGCTATGAAATTTTGGGCATGGAGTCATATTTATCTGAACTTATGCATAAATGGTCAAACTTTTCACTTTTGTTTCTGATTTAGCCAATAGGGGGCGCAATGCATGTAATCACTTTTTTGCTAATAACTCAAAAATTTGAAACGTGATTTAGATGCGTTTTTTTACATAATGTTCCTTGTTGACAGCCCAATCAAATATGATGGAAATCTCATCATCGAGTACTGGAAAAAAAATTGTTCGAGGAGAGGTTGAATGTTCGAACCTTGTAAAAAAGTGGACAAATGAGGGTAGGTCTACGAAAAACCCCTCCACTTTTGTTAGAGATCAGATAGAAGAATTTTGTTTGCTGCATACGATTTGAATCTTGCAAAAAAACTGTGCAGATGAGGGTAGGTCTACGAAAAACCTATCCATTTTTGTTATAGGCATCAAATAGAAGAATTCTGTTTGCTGGAAATGATTTGCAAGACATATACGCACAAAATATATGGGGTGGCGAATTTAAGAAATACATGGCTTGTCCTCTAGAAACGGTCAAACTTCACTAAATTTTAGGAATAAATTAAAATTTCAAAAACATGTTTATTTGTCGCTCCTGACTTTATTTTTGGTTCATTCTTCATGATTATTTACAAGTTATGTATTGTTATGTTTGAAAGGGCCTCACAATTAAAAAGTTTAAAAATATATAAAAAGGTCAAGGTCTTATTACGATAATCGTGTTTTTATTCGGCCCCAAATAGCTCCAAAACTAAAAATATTTCATTGAAAGTATATGTACAAAGGTTTTAGATCTTGAAGAGCTCTTTCCAGTGATGTTTAGTTTTTGAAGATCGGACTTGATTTGGTCATATCACGGCAGTCCAAAGTTTGATCCTTTTTTGGAATAATTGTAAAACAGTGTTTATGCTTCAAATTGTAATATATAAGAAATAGAATGTTTGACTCGTGCGACTTGTATACTTGATTGAACTATTTGCTGCATTGCTAGGTACCTAATGGTAAAATTTCAATCAATTTTGTTTCTCATTTTGCCGCTAGGGGGCGCTTTAATGGAAAGCACTCTCCTACTTATAACTCAAAAAGTTGAAGTCTGATCCAAATGTGATTTATTGCATTATGTTCCTTGTTGATAGCCTAATAAAATATGATAGGTTTTAGGTATGAGTGGCTGAAACTTTTTGAGCTAATAACGGAAGGTTGAAAGTTCGAATCTCGCAAAAAAATGTGCAGATGAGGGTAGGTCTACGAAAAACCTATCCATTTTTGTTATAGACATCAAATAGAAGAATTCTGTTTGCTGGAAATGATTTGCAAGACATATACGCACAAAATATATGGGGTGGCGAATTTAAGAAATGCATGGCTTGTCCTCTAGAAACGGTCAAACTTCACTCAATTTTAGGAAAAAATTAAAATTTCAAAAACATGTTTATTTGTCGCTCCCGACTTTATTTTTGGTTTATTCTTCATGATTTTTTACAAGTTATGTATTGTTTTGTTTGAAAGGGCCTCACAATTAAAAAGTTGAAAAATAAAAATTAAAGTATAGTATATGTACAAAAGTTTTAGATCTTGAAGAGCTCTTTCCAGTGATGTTTAGTTTTTGAAGATCGGACTTGATTTGGTCATATTACGGTAGTCCAAAGTTTGATCCTTTTTTGGAATAATTGTAAAACAGTGTTTATGCTTCAAATTGTAATATATGAGAAAAAGAATGTTTGACTCGTGCAACTTGTATACTTGATTGAACTATTTGCTGCATTGCTAGGTACCTAATGGTAAAATTTCAATCAATTTTGTTTCTCATTTTGCCGCTAGGGGGCGCTTTAATGGAAAGCACTCTCCTACTTATAACTCAAAAAGTTGAAGTCTGATCCAAATGTGATTTATTGCATTATGTTCCTTGTTGATAGCCTAATAAAATATGATAGGTTTTAGGTATGAGTGGCTGAAACTTTTTGAGCTAATAACGGAAGGTTGAAAGTTCGAATCTCGCAAAAAAATGTGCAGATGAGGGTAGGTCTACGAAAAACCTATCCATTTTTGTTATAGACATCAAATAGAAGAATTCTGTTTGCTGGAAATGATTTGCAAGACATATACGCACAAAATATATGGGGTGGCGAATTTAAGAAATGCATGGCTTGTCCTCTAGAAACGGTCAAACATCACTCAATTTTAGGAAAAAATTAAAATTTCAAAAACATGTTTATTTGTCGCTCCTGACTTTATTTTTTGTTCATTCTTCATGATTATTTACAAGTTATGTATTTTTATGTTTGAAAGGGCCTCACAATTAAAAAGTTTAAAAATATATAAAAAGGTCAAGGTCATATTACGATAATTGTGTTTTTATTCGGCCCCAAATAGCTCCAAAACTAAAAATATTTCATTGAAAGTATATGTACAAAAGTTTTAGATCTTGAAGAGCTCTTTCCAGTGATGTTTAGTTTTTAATTTCGGACTTGATTTGGTTGTATTACGGCAGTCCAAAGTTTGATCCTTTTTTGGAATAATTGTAAAACAATGTTTATGCTTCAAATTGTAATATATAAGAAAAAGAATGTTTGACTCGTGCGCGTGCGACTTGTTTACTTGATTGAACTATTTGCTGCATTGCTAGGTACCTAATGATAAAATTTCAATCAATTTTGTTGCTCATTTTGCCGCTAGGGGGGCACTTTAATTGAAAGCACTCTCTTACTTATAACTCAAAAAGTTGAAGTCTGATCCAAATGTGATTTATTGCATTATGTTCCTTGTTGATAGCCTAATAAAATATGATAGGTTCTAGGTATGAGTGGCTGAAACCTTTTGAGCTAATAACGGAAGGTTGAAAGTTCGAATCTCCCAAAAAACTGTGCAGATGAGGGTAGGTCTACGAAAAACCTATCCAATTTTGTTATAGACATCAAATAGAAGAATTCTGTTTGCTGCAAATGATTTGCAAGACATATACGCACAAAATATATGGGGTGGCGAATTTAAGAAATACATGGCTTGTCCTCTAGAAACGGTCAAACTTCACTAAATTTTAGGAAAAATTAAAATTTCAAAAACATGTTTATTTGTCGCTCCTGACGTTATTTTAGGTTCATTCTTCATGATTTTTTATACAAGTTATGTATTGTTTGTTTGAAAGGGCCTCACAATTGAAGAGTTGAAAAGAAATTGCAAAAGTCAAGATCATATTACGATAATTGTGTTTTTATTCGGTTCCAAATAGCTCCAAAACAAAAAAAAATTCATTGAGAGCATATGCACAAAGTTTTAGTTCTTGAAGAGCCCTTTCCAGTGATGTTTAGTTTTTGAAGATCGGACTTGATTTGGTCATTTTACGGCAGTCCAAAGTTTGATCCACTTTAGAACTATTGTAAATCAGTTTTTATGCTTCAAATTGTGATATATAAAGAATAGAAGAATAGAATGTTTAACTAGTGCGACTTGTATACTTAATTGAATTATTTGCTGTATTGCTAGGTACCTAATAGAAAATTTTTATTCACTTTTGTTTCTCATTTTGCTGCTAGGGAGCTCTTGGCTTGTTATTGCTCAATTTGAAACAACACTAAAAATTAATGCAATATTTCATGAAAATGATATTAATTCAATGCAACATTAGTTCGTAATAATGTTGAGTGGCATATCGCATTGTCGTGTGTCATTTTATACTGTTGTTTGTCGTTTGCAATTGTTGTTTATCGAATACAATTGTCGTCTGTCGCCATCATAAAGCAACACAGACATATAACGTTGCAGTACCCGAAGTCCGTATAAAAAGTTTTCAAGTTTGGGACTACATAACAGACAGGTAATACTCAAAAGTATTCTTCTTGGTAAAAAGTCTGCTTAATCATTGCGACAAAATGTATGAAAGATCACAGTTAACAGTATTCAACAAGCCAATGAACGAAGAAATAGGTTTTTCGAATCATGCGACTCGTGAACTGAATGGAATTGATTTCATGAAAACCGAGGTTATCACGACTACATAACTGACAGGTAAAACTCAACAATATTCTTTTCGGTAAAAAGTCTGCTTAAACATTGCGACAAAAATGTTTGAAAGATCACTGCGATGATATCGCGATAGCGATTCTAGTTTTTATTATTTTTCCAATTCCACCCATTTTTGTAGCCAGCCTAGCGGCCAGATGAGAAAAGCTACAGCTATGAAATTTTGGGCATGGAGTCATCTTTATCTGAACATGTGCCTAAATGGTCAAACTTTTTACTTTTATTTCTGATTTAGCCACTAGGGGGCGCAATGCATGTAATCACTGTTTTGCTAATAACTCAAAAATTTGAAATTACTTACAGTAAATTGGTAGATTAGAATTTTTTTGTATCTACTTAGTATTTGATGCAAATGATGCCATTATACCTATGAAATTAATGATTTCCAATCTATTTTCATGTGACGTCATAGGCTGCTGATAATCATTGAAATCAAAATTTCCTCACGTGACTAATAACCCATAAAAATTTCATCGTCCTAGGACTATTGCAACATATTAAAATAAGCGTTTAGTTAGGAAGAAGAAAAGAATAATAATAATAAAAAATGACGTCACGTGACGTCATATGACGTTTATTTTCACATAATTGTTAGACACCCAGAGACCTACTAACTGACATAATTTCAACTTTCTATCTCAAATAGGACAGTTTTTATAAGCATTTAAAAATTGACGTCCTTGGTTCGAATCTTGGATCCGCCATAGATGCTTGGACTTTTCGAATTTTGAAAAACGGACACCGGTATACACAATAAGAACGTTATATACACATTTTTGTGAAAATTTGATAAAAATCGGCCCATTATAATGGCTCTGGACCGTGTACAAACTTTCGTTGTCAATTTCAAATGTGACGTCATATGACGTTATAGGCTTCTGAAAATCATTGAAATCGAAATTTCAGCATCTGAATCATTTGTCATTAAATTTTCATTGCCCTTCGACAATTTCAACATATAGAAATACTCTTATTAATATTAGAAATACATTATCATATACATGTAATGACGTCAAGTGACGTTTATTTTCACAAAATGTTTAAGACTCCCAGAGACCTATATACTGACCAAATATCACTTTTCTATCTCAAATTGGACCGATTTTATAAGCATTTAAAAATTTACGACCTTGGTTCGAATCTTGAATTCGCTATAGAACCATGGACTTTTCGAATTTTGAAAAACGGACACCGAGATGCACAACTAGAACTTAATATACACATTCTGTGAAAATTTGATGAAAATCGGTTCATAAACAATGGCTGTAGACCGCATACAAACTTTTGTTGCATATTTCAAGTGTGACGTCATATGACGTCATAGGCATATGAAAATCATAGAAATCAAAATTTCCTCACGTGCCTAATAAGTCATAAAAATTTCATCGTTCTAGGAGTATTACAACATAGAAAAATAAGCGTTTAGTTAGGAAGAAAAAAAGAATAATAATAAGAAGAACTAGATGTCATTCGTTTAAACGAATGATAGGACTTTCTGCAATATCTGCTTTATATAGTATATATAGAAGATGACATAATAGATAATCTGTCCAAATTGCAACTTTCTATCTCCTCTATTTCTATATAAAATAGCACAAATAGAACACATTCTGTGAATTTTAATAAAAGTCCGCCCATATCTTGCACATGTAGTTTACGTACAAAATTTATACTATGTCATATGACATGAAAGAAAAATGAAACAGTGTTCAAATGTAAGTTTCTAACTTTCATCACACATAGAATTTCATCACTCCAGCTCAGTTGTAACCTTGTTTAATTTTAGCCTCAGTAGGAAGAAGTATTGAATATTTGTATAGTGCTATATCCTTTCGACACCTGTAACGTAGTTAAACGTATTTAGCGATTTTGGCGTGTTTCGGCTTCCGTAGTTTTGCCATAAATTCCTGGAATTTCGAACTATGGTGATATTTTGAAAGGTAACATCCCATCGTTAGCATAACAATGCAGTTTTTAGATGGTCTAAAATGTGGGGCTGCGTGTGAATTTTTCAAGGCTTGCAAACTGCTCGCTAGCTACATAGTGTTGCAAATACGAATTTTTGTCTTGTGCCGTTGTACATGTATTAACTTCAATGCTTATTTTGGAAACAGTCAACATTCAACAAAAAAACAAAAACAAAATCAAGATATATAGCCCATCAATTGCAATTTGATATTTTTTTTTTTTTTTTTTGTCGTTGCGCAAGTATTTAAGCTTGTTGACCCCTGCGCGTGACCTTTTCCATATTTTTATGATGCATGATTATGAAATATCTTATTTTCCATGTAACTTTCTTATATGAAGTCCAATTTCAATAAACTTGGTACCGTTAAAAGCTCTTAAAACCTGCTACATTTTATAGCATAAGTATAAACTTATCTTCAGTCGTTTCTGAGATATTGACTGTTAAACCTCAAGAAAACAGCATATTATCAGCAAAATTAGCTTCATTTCATTTAGTTTTTTTGCTTATAACTTTGTATTGCGTAAACCAATTTTAATAAACTAAATATCTTTGGAAACGTCAATTATTCAGCTATAATTCTTATTCATACATATATTTACAAAAATCGATATTTATTGAGATATGGCTACATATATGCAGTAGGGGTGAAATCAAAATTTCCTCACGTGCCTAATAATCCATAAAAATTTCATCGTCCTAGGACTATTGCAACATATTAAAATAAGCGTTTAGTTAGGAAGAAGAAAAGAATAATAATAATAAACAAATGACGTCACGTGACGTCATATGACGTTTATTTTCACATAATTGTTAAGACACCCAGAGACCTACTAACTGACAAAATTTCAACTTTCTATCTCAAATAGGACAGTTTTTATAAGCATTTAAATATTGACGTCATTGATTCGAATCTTGGATCCGCCATATATGCTTGGACTTTTCGAATTTTGAAAAACGGACACCGGTATACACAATAAGAACGTAATATACACATTCTGTGAAAATTTGATGAAAATCGGCCCATTAATAATGGCTCTGGACCGCAAACTTTTGTAGTCAATTTCAAATGTGACGTCATATGACGTCATAGGCTTCGGAAAACCATTGAAATCAAAATTTCAGCGTCTGAATCATTTGTCATTAAATTTTCATTGCCCTTCGACAATTTCAACATATAGAAATACTCTTGTTAATATTAGAAATACATTATCATATAATGACGTCACGTAACGTCATATGACGTTTATTTTCACAAAATCTTTAAGACTCTTAGAGACCTATATACTGACCAAATATCACTTTTCTATCTCAAATAGGACCGATTTTATAAGCATTTAAAAATTTACGACCTCGGTTCGAATCTTGAATTCGCTATAGAACCATGGACTTTTTGGATTTTGAAAAAACAGACACCGAGATGCACAACTAAAACTGAATATACACATTCTGTGAAAGTTTGATGAAAATCGGCCCATTAATAATGGCTCTGGACCGTGTACAAACTTTCGTAGTCAATTTCAAATGTGACGTCATATGACGTCATAGGCTTCTGAAAATTATTGAAATCGAAATATCAGCATCTGAAGCATGCGGCATAAAATTTTATTTGCCCTTCAAAAATTTCAACATATAGAAATAATCTTGTTAGAATTAGAAATTCATTATCATATAATGACGTCACGTGACGTCATATGACATTTATTTTCACAAAATGTTTAAGACTTCCAGAGACCTATATACTGACCTAATATCATCTTTCTATCTCAAATAGGACCGATTTTATAAGAATTTGAAAATTTACGACCTTGGTTCGAATCTTGGAATCGATATAGAACCTTGGACTTTTCGAATTTTGAAAAACGGACACCGGGATGCACAATTAGAACTTAATATACACAATCTGTGAAAATTTAATGAAAATCGGTTTACAAACAATGGCTGTAGACCGCGTACAAACTTTTGTTGCATATTTCAAATGTGACGTCATATGACGTCATAGGCATATGAAAATCATAGAAGTCAAAATTTCAGCGTTTGAAGCATATGTCTTTAAAATTTCATTGCCCTTCGACAATTTCAACATATAGAAATATTCTTGTTAATATTAGAAAAACATTATCATATAATGACGTCACGTGACGTCATATGACATTTATTTTCACAAACTTCTAGAGACCTATATACTGACTAAATATCAACTTTCTTTCTTAAATAGGACAGATTTTATAAGCATTTAAATATTTACGACCTATGGCAGAAAGTCCTAATAATAAGAAAAAACATAACAAACCCAATAGGACTTTCTGCTTGAGGCAGAAAGCCCTAACTAGTTAAATTTAGAAAAAGCAACCACTTTTTACCAGTAGAAGTTGGAAGATGGAGTAACACAGATTTGTACGATCGAAAATGCATTCTCTGCTCGAAAAATGACATTTGTGATGAAATGCACTATTAACTCATCTGTCCTTTTTTAGTAACTCAAGAAGACTTTATATAAACAAATATTACTACATGCATCCAAATATCCTGAAATGTAAACAGCTTATGAATGAATCAACACTGACCACACTTACCAAACTCTGTAAGTTTGTGAAAATAATCATGGAGGCATTCAAGAGCAGCTCTAATTAATAACAGTGCAGTGCTTGATAATCCCATGTTCGTGTAAACCGCATGCAATGATAAAATACAGGCTGCCTATCAAAATAAAGTTTTTTTGTTTTTTTTTTCTTCAAATAAATAAATAAATAACTTACCCCACTTACCGTAAATGTAATGTTGAATTCATAGCAATTAATTAAATCAATCCAATTAGTTGTTCGAATACTGTTTCACTAATTTGATATTCACATTTCAACAGACTTTACACAGTAATAATTTAACCAATCACAACTCTTATTTTCAAATACACAATAGTTATGAATGAACCCACCTTGAATTTATAGTCTGTTTCAATCTCTGTAAATACTGTATGATTTGATACATGATACATATTAATTATAGTAATATATCCAATTACATGGATATCCCTATCAATACCAATATAGATATACGTAACTATGAACAGTGTAATTGGAAAAGAACTAAACATTCTTTACACTGTATCAATTACATTTTGATACCTTTCCTTAGCTCTCAAATGTGTGTATAACGTTACTGTTTAAACTTTTCTCTTACAAATGACACTTCTTTATTTTCCTACTCTCTCTCTCTCTCTCTCTCTCTCTCTCTCCTTACATATTATCAAAATGTCAATGTCATAATCCAGAAAAAAGGAGGGGGAGGGCGCTAGATTTCACTATTTCTTTTTTCGATTTTTATGGCATAATTTGTTGATGCCAAGGAACAAATATATATGTCAAAACATTTAATGTAAAAAGAGACACTTAAACCTTGTCATGTGATCTATGTTTGACTGTTTTTCTATTACGACATCATATGCTCATGTATCATTTTTTTTTTGTACGATTTGAGCAATACAGATTTGTTCTGTTCTGTTCTCAAAATGTTTCAGCAAAATGACATATATATGTACTTTGTTTTTCTTAAAAAAAAAGAAGAAGATTATTTCTGTATATTTGCATATGCGACTTTAGTATAAAATCTGTTGCATAGAATTACTACAACTTTTACACAGTATCAGGGAATATAGTACCAAATATCAAGTTGAAAAAAATGAGGTGTTGCTAGCTCATAATACTGAGTTATCTGCCGTTGAAAATGACAGAAAAAAATGAAAAAGCTCACATTACAAGACACATTGAACATATTATCACCGGTCCAGGTGAAAGACTGGTTAGAGCGTCCATCCCGGAATCAAGAAGTTTTGGTCCGACACAAAGGGGTTTGAAGCACCCGTTGTCTGTTATCCATTTCACGAATGTAGTATCAAAATAATAGAAAGGGCAGCAAGTCGATAAAGCTTACTTTTGACAGTGACCTTAATTATTCTCCGATTTTTTCGCAAATACTTAGAATAAATTGATTCCGTAGGTCTCGATCGAATCAGAAATAATTTATCTTTACGAAAATATATACTTTTGCCACTCTGGAAACTCTTCCAACCTCTTAGTTGTCTTTCATTCATAAAAAATACCCGCTTTTTGTTTAGTCGGACAAGAAGTCGTAAAACCTAAACACCCGTTCCTCCCAAAGTAAACCGCATAAAATAGCCAATCACTCGATAAAATCGGACAACACATCATTAAAATTTAATAAATCTAATCGATTCCGTTTAAAATATAAGCCCAGGCGTTCCATACCGTGCAACAATCGGCGAAAGTTTTTACTGTCGGCATTTATATGTAAATCACTTTCCATTATTGTGTCACGAGATGCATATGTAAGACAAAATCCGATTGGCTTACACCTATTGTCACGCCCCAACTTAGTTCAGCCAGCTAATCAGAAAGCTCGTTTCATGGATGTCGATATTCCTGTCATGACGGACGAGTAGTGAAAGGAGTGTTTACAGCAAAAACTTTCGCCGATTGTTGCACGGTGTGGGACGTTAGTGCTAGTTTTTTTAAACGCAATCGGTTAGTTTTATTATATGATATTGATATATTGTCCGGTTTAAGCGAGCTGTTGCGTAATTTTTGCAGTTTACTTTGGGAAGAACGAGTGATTTGGTTTTACGACTTCTTGTCCGACTAAACAAAAAAACGGGTATTTTTTATGGAAAAAAGACATCTATGAGGTCTAGACAATTTCCAGAGTAGCAAAAGTATATATTTTCGTAAAGATAAATTATTTCTGAATCTACTGAGACTAACGGCTCCATGTTATTCCTTGTCTTTGCAAAAATATCGGAGAGTAATTAAGGTCACCATCAAAAGTATGCTTGAGGGACTTACTGCCCTTTCTATAATTTTAAGACTTCAATCATGATAGTGAAATAAAACAGCGGAAGTCGACAAAGGGTGCTACAAACCCCTGTGGTCCGACATACTGAAGTCGCTAAATATGATACTAGTGTTGCTCCCTTGCTTGGCACTCAGCATATAATTGTCTTTCCAGGTCTGGTTGGCCCGCAGGCCCGGTATCAGAATAATGTGACTTGATGTGACATCATGCTAAATTGTCTACGGCGTAATACTGCAGTGTGGTAACATACTTATATATCACCAAAATTATCAGCTCTTTAATATGTAATGGCGGTATAACTTCGTCAAAGTTAACAACCACAATATCTAGTTAGTTGATACACAAATGAAGCACATTCTTTTTTTCTCAGAATGGTCAAATCATCGCGGATAGAAAGTTCTGTGTATGTGTCTTCATTATTTTGAAATCATTTAGTAGGACTTTGAAATAGAGAAGGTCTATGATGGATGGGCATATTTCTTTTTTTTTTTAATTACAGTCATTGATTACTCTTGGTTTTAACATGAGCATTTTATGAACATTTGTCAGAAAAATGTACAGCTGTAAAATTGAGAATCAAAGAATACAATCATACTCGTAACGATGGCTTTCTACAAAATCATCCCAGTTTTTCTTATACAGTGACAAGCACCAACTGTTTACTGACCATGAAACTATGCAAACACTTCTCACAGCAAGATCAATTCAGTACCCCCACAAACTGCAGATCAGTCCTGATAAGCCATATCAAATTACTCTCATATGTTCTTGGGCAGCATTAAGTCTTTCTGCGATGAAAATGAATTGACATTTTATTAACTTGAAGTTAAGCTAGTAATCACACTGTATATACCGAAATGCGGAGTGAAATATATGCTTAGGAAATGTATATACTTTTACACCGTACAATTGCAAAACACACAATTTGGTAATTTTAGGATAAATTGAATATCGCTAGATGTCAGGTTAAATTTGCATCGTTATATAAACCATAGAAATGTGTATATTTTATATATATTTATTTACTTGTATGAGACGTTGTGTTTATTTTTTGTATGAGTCTTTAGTTTTGTTTAAATTTAAATTAAAATAAAAAGATGATATGTGCATAGTCTCGCTTTCTAGGTCATTCCTTTTACATATACAACTGAATAAATTTACACATTGTATGATGTCATTAAATTGCAATAATAAAGACCTATATATTATATGCAATTTTATTGGACATAACCTCTAAACAAAAACAATATTGTAGAATGAATTCAGATTTATTTAATATATATGATTTTAATTGAATGTAATACTAATGATGACCTATTTATGTGGAATATACACGTTAGCTGATAAGAACTTCCTTAATACCTATGCATGTAATAGTTAACTGCTGTTACATAATTATCAGATTTTTGCTCATTTACTTGTTCAAATATGCTTGCTTCTGGTGTACCGTGACCATTGGCTACATCCATGTATCTGTCTCCTGAATACACATTAATCAAATATCGATTGGTATTGTATACGATCGAACGTATAGGTCTATTGGTGTTCAACAATACAATGTTAATAGCCACAATTGAACGAATTAGATTTTCAGCGTAAAACAAAATACAGTGTATATAGGCACAATATGATTTTTGGAATTGAGCATATAATCTAATGATAATCAAACATTACATGGATAAATAAGCCAGAAATCATGTACCGCATTACGGGTTGAAATATATATTCTCAGAAAATATATTTTTTAGATAGGAAAGCATTTTAAATACCAAACATGCAGTCATTTCAATTATGGCATGTTAAACTATCATAAGATATTCCAGCAGAAAATCGTTCATGGCGTTTAATAAGTGTTATACTTATAAATCCTTGAATCCATGGGGGATTTGCTTGACCCCAGATGACTTGTAAGATAACATTGCCATTCACGTAATACGTAGAAAAAATGGGGTGTTATATATTTACAGGTAAAATATACGGGGTGATATATATACATCGCTCAGTTACAAACCGAATTGGGAATGGTCAATATAAAGGGAGACCAATGCTACGAGTGCGTATATATGGTTTCCATGTGAAACCTAAATGTTTCAATTTTGTATTTAATGGGTTGTATACTGTAAATACTGCATGAAAATAGGGTTCAGAAAAAGTGGGGTGTTATATACACCCCACTTTTTTTTCCACCCCACAAAAAAGGTTTCATATTGGAAAACATCCCTTATCTAAGGAATCTCTTAGTATATATATATATATATATATATATATATATATATATATATATATATAAACATACATGATATATAGACAAGATATATGTATTCAATTTTGAAAACCTAAACTAAAACCGGCACATGAATATAGTGTCGCTTATCATGCTCATCGTGTTTTAACAGACATACACTCTAAGACGAGACAAGCTGGTTAATCCTTCAGAGTTTCTGATTTGCTAGATAAATGAGAAAATTTCTGCCTGCTGTTCCCAGTACGGTATCTTGGATATCTGGTTACATTGTACCAGACCTGTGTAGGAGAATGTAAACAGTTCATTCATTTATTTATTTTACAACCATTATCAGTAATCTTCGACCCACGTGCCACTAAACTATCAATGGAGCAAACGTGATATTGATGATAAGAAAAACAATACTGTTCCCGATAAAATCTTAAATAGATATTATCCAGTTATTTAAACTTGAACTTTTCTGTAGAATTAAGTAAGGAGAAATAAGAATGACGCCAATAAGCGATAAATTTAGTAATACATGTATATTCCATCGATGTATACTCATTGGATTAGTTTCTCAAAAGGGACATGAAAAGTAAACAATAAAGGTTTAATTATCGACAGATGTCCGGTTATACGACTGATTTTGCCTGAGCTGAGCCAGTGCTCACGCTCCTTCTCAGGATCGAACCTAAATATACAGTCCAGCGCTATTTCGGCAAAATTAACCATTGTGTGCAAACAAATTGTCTCCTTTACTAGTGTTCTGATTTTTCTCATCTGTGCTCTCTCTCTCTCTCTCTCTCTCTTGTTAGTGTGATAACATTTTTCACAACCCCTGGATTGTATGTTATTTTATGAATGAGAAACTGGTTTTAAGTTTACCCCCCCCCCTCCCGAAAATAAAGAAGCAAATAATATAAATTTCCTATGATACAAAATTGCATTTAGTAGTAATTCATAAAATAGTTTCTGAAATTTCGAGTATTTAATAAATGTCCTATTTTCAATAATAGCAAGACAGATTTTTTTCATTTATTTAGATAAGTTTATGCATGTGGATATTATTCATTGATTGAATTTCAGAATTATTAAATTTCCATTTGTAATTGTGAATATGTGTATAGTTTATATTCCTGATTTATTTACTTATTTAGATGCACCAGGTCAAAGGTCAAGACAACAATATATTATACTTTATCAAATATGATTAGAGGTTTTGGTAAAATGTTTTTTCTGGGTGTAAACTATAACCTTGACAAACAGATAAAATCGCCAATTATATTTGTGTTTACAATTTATTAATATTATTACCAAATATATAAAATACCGGTATTCCGACTTTTGGTTTACACCATTACAACCTTTAGGGTACATTTATATATGCCGCACAGAGGTTTTATCTCTTGTCGATTGAAAGCAACTGTGGTTAGATCTTACACAGCACAAATATTCAGTTTTTCGCAATTTCATTTCAAAACAAGAGTTTTCTTTAGCGTGACGGGAAAAATGTGACGGCCAGATAGACGAACGGACGGACAGACGGAAAAGTAATACTTATGTTTCACCTCTGCTTACAGCAGATCAAGCAACAAACGTTCAATAATATGGAACGCCGTACCCGAGTTCGAGTGGTTAGAGCGTCCGCCTCTGGAGCGGGCGGTCGTGTGTTCGATCCCCGTTCGCGTCATTCCAAATCGCAAAGAATGGTATTGGTATATGTCCCTTGCTTGACGCTATATAAGGGTAATTTCATGACTGGTTGGTCCGGTGTCAGGCTAATGTGACTGGGTATGGTTTCATACCACATGTCTAAGGTGTGATACTGCAGTATGGTAGATATATATTTGTATCAAGTAGACATATTCTCAAAATGACTGGATTATTGTTGTTGGGACGTTAAACCCTTCCATCAAACACACAAAGTTATTGAAAAGTTTTTTTCACCTATAACGATAAAGTCGTCATTAATAGTTACATTGAAAACTGATGTTTACAACTTTTCACAAAATGTGAGCCCTGTGTTCTATGATCTCAGGCTGAAATTTGAGTATTATATTCAAATCCCCATGGAAACAAGTGCGCATAGTTTGAGTAAAAGTATGAAAATCGTAATTAAGTACCATTTTCATCTGCGAGAATAATGAATGGACATTTTACATAATTGAGAATTCAGATTCATATGAAAGCCGCCTAGTGCCAATCAGGAGTAAGTTAAATGATAATCATAACGATTTATCTCCTAATAACCAGATCATGTGTCATTATTACGAGAAAGTATCAGATTACAACGAGAAAAGATCTCGAGATACTAATTATTTTTTTCAATTACAATAATGAAAATCTGCTCAAGAACAACAGGATGAGAAAAATAATTCAAATCTTTGAATTGTTCATACTGATAGAATATATTAATTCATATCTGAGTGATCTGATAGACTTAAATATTCAAATGTTGGCTTAATAAGCCAATAAACATTCAAATGTTGGCTTAATAAACCAAAAAACAACTGTTGCAACAGAATGGTATACATGTACAATGCAGACAGATCCATTCCAATAATGCCCTCCATCTTAATGTGACACCAATGCAACCATAGTCCAATATAGTGCAGGACCATTACAACGGGCGCTTCATTTTAACGTGAATACGAGTACAAAGGTCCCAATACTGAACCACAAAACTTTTATTTTGTTGTTAACTAAAGGGGTCTGTTTACGGTGTTATGCATGTATTGTATCAGATAACTTCAAGAATTGAACATTTATTGTGCTAATAAGGAGGTCATGTGGTCCGTTGATAACGTACCTGATTGGATGTTTTCATGATTATCCCAGGCGCAAAGTGCTGATCCAACCCAGAAACCATCGAGAAGGATACTATCAGCTATAAAAACATGTTTCGAAATCGAGCTTAATTTATGATTGAAATAATTGCTTTTTTATGTGGAAAGCAATAGAAGGTTTTGTAATTATATATAAGTATCTCGTAAATTATTCATTCAAGATTTTTTTTTGTCAATATCTCGTTATTAAGAGATATGTATCTCATTATTTCAAGATAATATGTTGTTAGAACGAGATAATGATTTTTTTTCTTGGCATGATTAGCCCAAGTGTAGTCTAATAATGGACAGAATCTGTTAGTAAGCCATGAACGTGTTTCGTGAATGTCCCGCTTGAAATGAGAGTAGCTCACGTCAGCAAATAGCAAACTCTCCGCAGCAGTCAATCCCCATGATATGTACAAAACCGATGCTCAACCGATAATCAAACGGTTGCAAGTTTGTTCCTTGTTTTCAAAATATATATGCTATGATAACAGGGATGCAATCACTCACGTTAGCGACTGTTCACAGTAACTGAACGCAGGACAGCTGCAGATGTATTTTTTCCAACATTCTGAAGTGAAGTCTCGTGAAGTTATACATTTTATACATGGCTGTTTCCACGTTAGTATTATATTGAACTATCCTCCAGTATTGCAGTATTGAACAAGAACGAGACCATCCCATACTAGCTATTCGTTCTCTGTAACATACTTCTTCTCCTAAAACATCTGCCGTACTGAAAAGGTCCTACCTCAATCATGGTCATTCGTTTCGCATATAAGTTATGTGCTCCATAGAAAAAAAGAGTGAAGTCTGGTTATTCTTATAGAGAGCAGACCTGACTTTATCATCAGTAATGAGAATTTGCTCCACAATGAGTTCTATAAGCGGGAAGTGATCACATTCGATGTAGCGAATCTCTAACAAGCCCTTCACCCACGCAAAGCTACGTGTCTTGACAAAATTGTTGTTCTCAAAATCATTGCTCTAGCATTTACCCTCATTTTCCAGACAAAACATTCTCAGTATCACATTCCTTATGATTGGAAGACATATGTTACTCTTGTCTGCAAGAAGGGGGGCAAATGTAACCGGAATCGTTCTGAGACCATACCATAGAACCAGCAGCATGGGTTTCGTCGTAGGCGAAGTTGGGAGTTGGAGTAGGCGAGGTTGGGAGTCATAACTCCTTCGAACATTGAAGGACATATCTGCATCGCATTGTGTTGGAGAAAAGATCAATGCAGTTTTATCCAACCTTTCTAAAGTACTTGATCTTCTCGACACCTCATCAAATTACGACATTACTGGATATATATATATACTTACTAAGATAATGGCTGGTTTTGGGGCCGCCGTGGCCGAGCGGTTACAGTCATGGACTACAAATCTCTCAGCCCCTCACCGCTGTGGGTTCGAATCCCGGTAGGGACTTCGGGTTTTTCATGTGAGGAAGCCTTCCAGCTGGCTTGAGGTAGGTCGTTGGTTCTACCCAGGTACCTCTGTGTACTCGGAGTGTTCCTCCACCTGTAATTAGCTGGACGTCGCTATATGATTTAAATACTATCGCAGCGGCGGTAAACCCCAGTACAACAACAACAATGGCTGGTTTTAGTGTATGATGTGGCCCATTACTAAACAAAACTATTTAAACAAAGTATCACAGAAATTCAGACACCATTCAGTAGTTGTATTATTTGTGTTTGAGAAATAATTACAAATGCACGATCTTCGAGAATGGCGTCTTGAGTTCCCGTTAGTATAACATAACATCAAAGTGAATAGTATGAGTAATCAGGGTCTCTGTATAATGAGACCCTTGAGTAATCAATGTGTGTGTGTGTGTGTGTGTGTGTGTGTGTGTGTGTTTCTTTTTTGCATTTCACCTACCTGTATGTTCTATCACAAACAATCAGGTACCGGACAACATCATGTAAGTAAAAGAATTATTATGATAAATAATACAAAGTATTTGAATCATTCTACCGATCGTTATTTTGTTATCACTTAAAGTCACTATAAACTCTCGTTCTGGCGCAACTCCGAGGATTTACGCCGAGAATATACAAAATTTCGCTGAGTAGCGTTTCTATTAGTTTAGATCCTGTACTTTTTCAGCAGCAAATTACAAACACAATACAAGAATCTTTTGACGCAAGCGTCAAAGAATCGGACCGAATGATTATTGTTGTTGTTGGCGTGATTCTCTGTCATTTCGGGAAATGATATGATATCCGTTTCGCTGCTATGTTGTACTTGCTTCTTCCCTTAACCAGAGACTTACAGGACTAATTTTGACGTAAAGCATCAACGACGCCTTGCATGTTTTTGAAACACGACTTAAATAAAGCAAAGCCATTTCAGAATATGCATACATAATTTGCAAACAGTTGGTCTAAATATTTCCTCTACACATTGCTAAATAACCTCAGTTGTAGACCGCTTGGTTCAGAGATATCTAAGTGTGTTCTAAAAAGTCCATGTAAATAACTAATACATAGATCAATAAGGGGACATTTTTATAACAGGCAATTCCTTTTTTTTTAATCATTAGAAGAGTTAATTGTCAGACACTATAATTTCTACTTACAATTACCGCCTTTTATCCATACTTTCGCGTTGAAAATAGTTCCACTGGTTGTATAAGTCAACTTTGCAGTTTTAAGTTGGATATATTGCAATGAAAGCATAAGGTATAATTACAACTTCTGGGAAATAAAACTAAAAATTAATGGTTATTTTGTTTACTCAGTCATTCGTTCTGTTGCTTTTGACATAAACAATTACACATCATATGTTAGTCTTATCGGACCAGTTATCTACCTCTTTCTTCCACGCCCCCCCCCCCCCCCCCCTTCTCTCTCTTTCTCTCTCTTAAGTATAATTAAATTTAAAGAATTACTCTAATCATGCATCTGCCCTGTTCTTTCCTTCAATTAAACTCACGTTAGCTAAAATCATTAGATTAAGGTGAGTTATTGTTGTCATATAAGATTTCCTCATGCCCCACCGATTTGTCCGGTACCCTAGCTCATGACGGGTGGGTGCGCTCTAGTTAACTCTAGAGCGCGTTATTTCGGAAAGTTTATAAGTGTCTTAACACAGCTGCATTTTAAGATGGTCACTATAAATGACGTTCGCGCCTATTGGTTTTCGTACTTGTTGGTGAAGTTGATGCAAGTCACTTATTGCCTTATATATAATCCTTTGGGGAAAAAAACCTCAAAAAAAATGAACCAGTAAAAGCAAAAAAGTGGGGGGACTAAAAATGAGGGTTTTTGATATATAAAATGGGCTATAAAATAATGATGCGACCCTAGCCTCTTGACCTTCCATTTCGTACTAATACTAATTTCCACCATTAATTAGAATATTAAAAAGCAAGGTGCCGTACCAATGCTATCTTAACACACGTTCATTAAGATTTTGTTATTATCATCTTGCATTAAATGGTCAATTGTTACTTCATTAAAAAATAGCAGTTGGATGGGGGTTAAATTATCAAACTGCTGCACTGTCATATTTCAATGTCATTGTAAAAATGTGAATATACATATGTTTATCTATCACTGTTCATATTGTTTTTAATTTCATATTGGATTTGAAAAAAAAAAGGCATGAGCTTGGACTAAGTATATTCTAGATATAAGTCATAAACATGTAATAACAGCCAGCTAATTTTGGTAGTAGAAGTAGTTTGTTTGTTGGGTTTAACGTCCCACCGACAGTATTTCAGTCATTTGGTGATGATGTGTACTTGAGACAGATATAGTGCTTCCACACTGCAGTATCACGCAGTAGACATGTGGCATGATATTATACCCAGTCACATTATCCTGACACCGGGCCAATCAAACCTGGAACTACCTTTATATGCTGAGCGCCAAGGAAGAGAGCTATAACAGTACCATTGTTTACGACTTTGATATGTCGCGGCCGGGGATCGATCCAACGATCTCCTGCAACCGATGCGTGCGCTCTAACCACTCGGCCACTGGAGAAAGTAGTAGGAGAAGTAGATAGCTTTGTAGTTCTATTGAAATAAATCAATCGGTTTGGTTCAAAGCTTTTGTTTGTAATTTGTGTCAATTAAGTGTCAATTTTCAACTTAAATTGTAGTAAACCTGATCAAATTGCACATATGCATCCCCAACAAAATATGTATACTCTCAAGTCCAACGACTGTGGTCCTGTAGACCAAACGGGGGTATATTATGAATTATAGATAACAAAGGTATGGCTTTGTTACATTCAATTTATACCCCCTTTTTGTTAATTCAAGCTTAAAACAACTGTTGTAACAGAAACGAACCTAACAAATGTAAATATGAATTTTAGTGATACATATTAATCAAAATCCATTGTTCACATGTATACCTCTGACTAGTTCTAGATGTTCCTTTTTAGCCTATTTTGTTCCGATTAAGGACAATATCTATGGTATACCAGAAGGTAACTTGAACAAAAAGAAGTGACTTAAAGAGAGGGTAAACTCAAAATGAATTGATACAAAATACTCCAATATGAAAAACATTTATGTGTATGTGTGAGCGTTAATATTCATAATACATATACATTTAGACAAATCCAACCTTTGAGCGACTTGTGTCGCCGAAAGGTCGTAAAATGTAACCCAAAGTTTGGATTTGTCTAAATATATATATGATATTATGAATATTAACACTCACACACAAACTGAACTTCTTATTGGAGTGATTAATATCATTAGTTTCCTTTATTTTACACCTTTTTCTACTATACCTGTACATTAGAATTAGGTGTGAACTGGTGCGTTTTTCCTTGGTTTACTAGTAGTAGCATTTCTTCGGACCGAGATGCGAGCCTCAGTCTCCCAGGAGACAACCATACCGCTCTATCGACTATGTTACTAATAGACATGTTAAACGATTTCGAAGTGCGGGGTTTAGACATCGGACTATGAATTATGGCTGTTCCAAGATTTTACTACAATTCAACTTTGAATTCTGCATGTCTAACGTATTGTTATATTATTCTCATTGAAAACCTGGTAATTAAATTATAGAGTTTAGTCCGATGCCGACTTCATAAACCCATATTCCGAACCCCGTTAAACAAGCAACTGGTGTTGCACGCAACACATGAGTCTCCTACCGGTGAGGTGCATATTTTTCTGTTACCATAGCAACCAGAAGTTTGGTCCGAGAAAAAAACAACAACAAAGAGGCGTGTTTAATCATATACCACTTTTCATTATATTATCCTTAACGGTTTTTAAGTTACCGCGGGATTCAGATTTCTGGACATCCGGACGTACGGACGGACGGACAGACAGAC
This sequence comes from Solen grandis, assembly GCA_021229015.1. Lineage (NCBI taxonomy): Eukaryota > Metazoa > Mollusca > Bivalvia > Adapedonta > Solenidae > Solen > Solen grandis. The sequence goes on along the minus strand of CM037793.1, from coordinate 45,445,722 downwards.
AGCGAGACAAACGGAGGGCAAACCTAAAGTCCCCTCCGGTGTAAACATCGGTAGAGGACAAACAAGTCTATATTAATTGGACATTTGCACTATATGACTTACTTACACATTGCAAAATGCAATTATATATAATAATATATATATAAATACACACGCATTGCAATCTTTCGGCTACAGTCTCCCAAACGTTGCAGTTTTTCATGAACAACCAGTGCCACCTTTAGGCGACAGCGAAAAAATGTATATTTTTTATGACATGTATTTTTGACCGAATCTATAAGGATATATGTTTAATAACACTTAACAAGGCCTATTTAGTGGAAGAATGCATGTAATGCATAGTTGTGAGGTTTTATTTCATATATATAAAAATGTCCCCCAAAGGTTGTTCATATACACAAAGTACACCAAAGGTACAATTTGAGTTATATATATAAAACCCACACTGCCTACATTTTGCGATATCTATGCTTCATAAAAGCCTAATCTTCTTAGAATATTTTTCAACCCGCATTGCCTATCATCCTTTTGATGTGTATCTTTCTATACTTTCAACCATAACAATATTGATCATGTTAATATGTTTACGTTTTTCTGACAGGACAACCTTATGCCAGTATTTTATCATATTAATTACACCCAAAGAATAGAAAACTAGACGGTTATTTTCTCAATAAATAAAATCATATTGTTTACTTTTATAAAGCCAAAAATATCTTTAATGAAATATGTTTGAAATCGTTCGGGTATTGCTTCACGACCCAGAGCTGAAGTTACATAGGTTTAATAAATAATTCTAAATTGTGATCTGATGGGATATCAAGAAACTTATTTAAGTATTTCTTAAAGGTATACAGTCGAACTTCAGTGATTCGAACACTGAAAACTGGAACACCATACTTGAATCGAACACATTTCACGGTCTCGGCATAAACTGTTCTTAATTCTATATTGTTCGACCTGGAATTCGTCGAACACTGATGGCTGGAACTCTCGAACTAAATTTCCGACCCCAGATTAAAAGTGCTATGTATTTCACACCTATCGGTCGAATCTCCCTATCTGTGATGCTCGCTGGGAGACTTCTTGCAACCTGTAGTGCAGCGTGTTTTTCACACATTGTGGGACTGCCACAATCAGCGGTTCAATAATTAACACATCAAAGTGTAATAAGATCATACAAGTTCACGCTGATTATGTTGCAAATTAAAGGAGGAATTTATTTAATTGATTTTTGTTTTCAGTTATATTTATGGATTATTTACACTACGATTTTCTTTTTTTTCATTTTTTATGATTTATTTCCTTTGACTTATACAATATTGTACATCGTCAATACATAATATATATTCAAATATTAAACACGGGACACAAAAACCCTCTCTCGCCGACTCATTCACTGACAAACACCCTCATACACACTCCTGTCTTCAAAAAGTTTCCTGAGATTTCACTACATATTTTAAATACACTACATATTTTCCACAGCTATTGTTGTAAAACAGTGAAAATCTATAATTTATACATCAAAAGTTTAATCTATATTTATATGTTATTATAATGCGGAGAAAATAACTTAATTTGAACCATTTTGCTTGAATGATTATCCTTGCCAAATGCACTTATACCTTAACTTCATTTAAATATTTTTAAGAAATATTAAATTTTTAACACTTGTCGAGATGCAACTTTTATCAACATACGTTTACATGAATTTCTTGATTATATCGTACGTGCTACGCAAACCTACAATTTTGCAATTAATTATCTTGATTTCATACTATATTATTTTTGTATATATAATATACATATATATATCGCTTATTTTTGGATATTATCATTATCCTTTAATCTTTTCCTAAAATTATAGGAAGATTGTAGGATAAGAAATATTCCAATGTATAAATATATAATAAATAATTTCTGCGTAACAATCCCTCTTATATCCCTAACGAAACGAAATTTAGAGAAAAAAGAAGGATAATGTTTAAGATACATAAACATATAATGCATTAACTTCTAAGACACATCTATAAACTATCGTAGCACATAAGTATAAATTTGATACTTATCTTACCATCCATTTATAATTAGCATCACAGTGATTCTTATATCAACATTCACCTTTTCATTCAATATTCTTGTACCTTTACATACTTATCATACATCAAATGCTCACACTACTACAGTGTTATCCTGTAACACTGATTCACAAAATGATTTATTGCACTTATATCATATACTAACTTATTATAAAATCAGCACATTAATAATAATGTCTACTCATCCAATAATCACAATACATACCGTCCTTACAAAATACCATCATACTATTTATGCAAAATAAAACGTATGCAGGAAGCGCTACGGCTTGCACGTAGGCAAATGTATGTGTACATGTACGTGTATGAATTGTATGTCATCATTGATGTTTTGTGATTTGATCTTGATAGCTGCTGTTTTATTGAGTTATATATGTTTTAAAAGAATAACAAAGATACGTTTTTTTTTTATTTAATGTTACCTCTATTATTTTTTTGCTGATGTTATTTTTCAAAATATGATATCTACTTTAATCGATCAATTCTAAAAGACGGCCTAATAATTAATCGAATTTTTAAATACATGTACGTATGTATATCATCATAGTCACGGTTGGGTCGAACCACCGATTTCTCGAACAAATTGCCGTTCCCCAAGCCTGTTCGAGTCACCGAAGTTCAACTGTATAATGCTTTCTGTGCCTTTCCCGCGAGTGTTTTTGCCGCCAGACTGAAAGAAACACTAGATGTAAAAACAATCCTAAACTAAAAGAAAATATTAAAAACCCTCTGAGTAAAATCTAATATTATTTCGAAGCCTCCCGCCTTTCCTGAAAAAAAAAATGTATATTAACTTTTAATTTCCACATTGTGCAATATTCACTTATAATGTCAAAATTATTTTGCAGATTACAGTCGAATGTATTGTTGTTCTTTTTTTTATCTACAGACTTGGTTTGGCTATTGCTCGGCGTCTGGGTCAAGATGGGGCTAAGGTCATGATAAGTAGCAGAAAGCAAGCTAATGTGGAAAAAGCCGTTGCCGACCTTAAGTCAGAAAAGCTTGACGTAGAAGGTATAGAGTGTCATGTTGGGAAGGCAGATCACAGGGATAGGCTCATTCAGGAGGTAAGGTCTTAATTTTATTATAGACCATTTCACCCGAGAGGATCCGCATTGCTCGGTATAATTAATTTGCTGATTTAAATTGACCAATAGGTGACCAAGGAAAAATACGCTCATTCAGAGGGATAGGTTTTAATTTTATTATAGACCATTTCACCCGAGAGGATCGGCACTGCTCGGTATAATTGATTTGGTGATTTAAATTGACCAATCGGTGACCGGGTAAAAATAGGCCCATTCAGAGGGTAAGGTCTTAATTTTATTATAGACCATTTTACCAGAGAGGATCCGCATTGCTCGGTATAATTAATTTGCTGCTTTAAATTGACCAATCGGTGACCGGGTAAAAATAGGCCCATTCAGAGGGTAAGGTCTTAATTTTATTATAGACCATTTTACCAGAGAGGATCCGCATTGCTCGGTATAATTAATTTGCTGCTTTAAATTGACCAATCGGTGACCGGGGAAAATAGGCCCATTCAGAGGGTAAGGTCTTAATTTTATTATAGACCATTTTACCAGAGAGGATCCGCATTGCTCGGTATAATTAATTTGCTGATTTAAATTGACCAATAAGTGACCAAGGAAAAATACGCTCATTCAGAGGGATAGGTGACCGGGGAAAAATTCAAACGTATGTTTATTTCCCATTGAATAATGTGTAATGTGAGAAGTGCTCGTTGTGATTAACGTAGTTTTTTTGTCTCAGTTAAGCGTGAAACGGTCTATTGACTTTAAAACTTGTTGACTTGGCTGTGTAATTACATAGATGAGGACATATCCATTTCATGTTATCGAATTTGACTTAAATGAAGAAGTAAACTAGTCGTATATTTATTTGTTTGTTCCGCGTTTATATGCATTTATCGTGTTGTGTATTAATTTAGTATTAATATAATTAATTTAACAAACCAAAAGTTGTCCCTGCTCACTTCAAAAGGGTTTGGGCGATATTTACCAACAATACCAATAAGGTATTTGAAGTTGTCGGTAAATGGCTTTTCATAGCTATTGTTTTTTCTGTTTGTAAAATATGTCTGCGGCAATAAATAAGATTTGAATTGAATTTGAACTGATTATTTTTTATGCCACCGAATCGCTAGTTGGGACATATTGATTTTTTTTCTAGTCTGGCTGTTTGCCGACAACTTGGATTACGGCCAAAATTTGGAAACCCTACGTGAGGATGGATGGCAGCAAATTTGAAATAATGTTTAATGTCGATTTGATCAAGATATTTAAACAATATAATACGTAAATAATTTAAAGATGAATTTATTTATGTTACTTAGCAAACCGTAGATAGCGCGACACGATTGGTGTCATTTCCTACAGTTTTTTTCATCAATTATTCAAGTGAACATAAAAGAAGCATCTTGCAATGGTTAAACGCCGGGTCACTGAACCAGGGGTTGTGGGTTCGAATCCTAGTCGAGGCGAGATTCGTGTACATATCTTTCACAACGTCTGACAAATAAAATTATGATGGGAGAAATAAATAGAATTAAAAAAAGGATGCGCACGAAAGATACTTGAAAGGAGAGATGGAAAGAGAGAGAAAAGTGTGAGAGAAAAGTGGAAAGAAAAAAAATCATTAGCTTGGATGTTACTATCTATGTATGATTACAAATGTAATATCATTTTGGCCGAAAAATGCAGTTCAGACAAACGGTTGAACAGAACCGAGTTAGTTTTTACGTCATCAAAAAGCAACGCCCTGAAGGTGGTGTTTGTTGCATATGCGCACTCGAACCATATTCTATTTTGTACATTTTAGATAGAAAAAAGAAAGGTGTCCTATGTAAATAAATCGTAGATAAATTTGAATTTTCAGAGCTTCTGATTGGCCACATATTTAGGGTAACATCTAAATGGCATTTTCTTGAAACTTCATAGATACAGAAATTGTTACTATGAAAATTGCCGTGATAAAAAAAAACAAAGAAAAAAAAACACAACTTTTCCTGGTCAATTTCTAATCATTTTTTCTTAAAAATATACCAGCCTTTGTTATTAATACAACGTAATTGATGGCTAGATTGAAAGATGTAATACTAAAACTGTAATACCAAGATCTTTAAAAATTGTACTGGTTTAGCACCCTTGCTTGGCGCTTAGCATATAAGGGTAGTTCCAGAACTGGTTAGCCCAGTTTCAGGATAATGTGACTGGCGTGATATACTCCAGTGTGGCAGCCGGGCCAACCAGTCATGGAACTACTCTTGTATGACTAGCGCCAAGCAAGAGACCTTTACCAGTATCACAATCATTTTTTTACGACTTTGGTATGTCGTGGCCGGGGATAGAACCCATGACCTCCCGATTTCGGGACAGACGCTCTAACCACTCGGCCACCGGGACCGCAAATATAATTGTGTTTTTTTTTCCAGACTGTATCACAGTTTGGAGGAATAGACATTTTAGTCTCAAATGCTGGTACCAATCCAGCTGATGGACCTCTGTTAGATGTAAGTTTTGTAATGATGTTAACTCATTACATATTTTGTTTTCACTTTTGTGATTTGATAAGGGTTTCTTTTTGTGCACACTTAAATATTAGACCACATCGACTTCTTTTTAAGGTTATGGTTCCGGTATATTTCGGACCTCATGGCCTTTCACGGAGATAACCAAGCTTTCCTAATGTTTCATTAGGGTACCTCGGTTATCTTGCTAAAGGTTAAGTGGTCCAAGACGTAGCGGAACCATTACAGGGACGTTAGCTTAAATTTTCTGCCCCAAACAAACAGATACAGTAAGAGATATCACTGACAAAAAACATTTTCTTTATCATTGTTAAAAAATAATGTTAGATTTACAAGATGAAATCGATAAACTTGACACTTTGACAAATTTGAACTATGTTATTTATCAAAAGGTTACCGTATCATTCACTCATAAATTATTATTAAACATATTGCCCGTTCCTATTTCAGATAGAATCATCTACATGGGATAAGGTTTGTCTTAAAAATCTCTCTCTCTCTCTTCATGACTGTGACTCTCCATTTCAACACATAGATAAAATGGATATGTTACCTATCCCGGATGTATTTCTACTTGATTTTTTTTTAACTGAGTCATATCGGATCAAAAGTCTTAGAAAAGCAACATGTGAAGCTTTGAGAGTCCAGATTTCGGCCCTATCTTCAAGAAACAATGTTAGAATATTCGTCTGTACTTTCAAATCTACGTTATCAAATGGGTTTAAAAGCATTTAAGTGCATGGTTTCCAGTGGTGTCACGGGTAAAACTTTGTCGATCGCCACATAGTGATATCACTTTGTAAACAGGAAGTGCGATTTTAATTGAAATGAAAAAGTAATACGTCTCCGCAAATGGTAAGAAAAACTTTATTTCTTGCAGTTAACCGGTATACCTACCATTGCGTGTCTACTAATTATCTCAAGTCCGCAAAAAGTTTTATAGCAAAAATAATCAATTGACAGATTTGACATTTGGTAAAACTTCGTCTGCTGCATTGTTATATAAATAGTGTTTTGATCTGGTAGCTCACCTGTAGGTGGAGCCAGCGGTCTTTTAAAGAAATAAAGCGATACCAGACCAGAGAAACATTGGATTTTCTGTGCTGGCCAAACATGTCGGAAAATAACATGTAACACAGTTTTTAAAACGTTTATAGAAAGGCTTAAAAATAAGCTGATTTCACATTATGGCACAAAGAGGGAATAATAGTGTTAAACAAAAATAAACTTCAGATAAGACTTCACTGATATTTTATTCCAGTTGTTAGTGAACTCCATCCTATGTGAAACACTGCCCTAGATTGTTTGGTAAGAGAGTGGTATTCGGGTGAGCGAAATAGGATTTTTTCATAAAAATAATACTGAAAAATGATATGACCAGAATAACAAATGCATGAGGAAAATACACAGGTATTTCTTTCAGGTGTTTGACACTAATTTGAAGTCCTCATTTTTCCTGTGTAAAGAGATTGTACCCCACATGGAGATGCGAGGGTAAGTTCTACAGATGTTTGCTTGATATGCTCTCCATTCACTGTTATGTTCTGTGGTATTGCAAACATGTTCCAACATTTTTTCTGACCTCCTATATAATAATTTACCTAGCCACAGGTAATAATTTATTAATTATTTTTATATTCAATCATATTTAAGCTCATAGCTAAAGTACTGGTTCTCAAACACTCTGCGTGATCTCTAGAAATTTTGATATACAGTTAAACTTTAAATTTTTGCTGTGCTGTCCTTATCATATGTTTTTCATATAATTCCTTGGACGCACCATTTTGACCAGTATAACTCATAATAACCTAACAGAGATCCGCAACTCTAAAATAGGTAAAGGGCAAGACAAGAGAAGCGTCCGATATGTTACGTGTACAATTATGCGACCGCGAGATAATGTGAGATATATTTAATTGCTTATATCAATTATATCTATGCTGAGTTTTCTCTTAAATTTATTACCGATTAAACTACATATGTATGCCTCTCATTAGATCGCAGATAACATATATGAGGGATATTGTAAAGCGTCTGTCTGTTAAGCGTATGCAAGATCGAGATCACGTTCAATCCCCGTTCAACTGTTATTTCCGTCAAAAAGAAAAAAAAAAGGTTTCAAACAGTTTCATATCTCTGTTAAATATACATGTATATATCTTTGGACGGCTGTATATGTTAGAATGTCACCTTTTTGCTTGCTTGTTTTTGGACGGCTGTATATGTTAGAATGTCACCTTTTTGCTTGCTTGTTTTTAGCTCACCCGAGGACTTGTGCTCAGGATGAGATTTTGGGACCGACTTTTGTCCGTCGTGCGCGGGCGTCGTTCGCCGTCTGTCGTCAACAGTTGCTTGTGAAAACTCTAGAGGCCACAGTTTTCTTCATGAAAATTGGTCAGGATGTTTGTCTACATGATATCTCGGATGAAAAAACCTTGTGACCACTCTAGAGGCCACAGCTTTAGCCCAATCTTCATAAAATTTGGTTAGGATGTTTGTTTCATGATATCTCGGATGAGTCCGATATTGGGTCATGTTTGGTCAAAAACTAGGTCACCAGGTCAAATCTATTTCTTTTTTAGAAAAATATCTTGGATGAGTTTGAAATTGGATCACGTGGGGTCAAAAAGTAGGTCAGGTAACCAGTGTAAATCTTAAGAAAAACCCTGTGATCACTGTAGAGGCCACAATTTTGGCCTAACCTTCATGTAAGTTGGTTAGAATGTTTGCCTTCACAATATCTTGGATGAGTTCAAAACTGGGTGATGTTGGCTCAAAAGGTAGGTCACCAGGTCAAATCATAGAAAGAGCTTATGAACAATGTAGATGTCACATAGAATTTGGTCAGAATATTTGTTTACTTGAATTCTTGGATTAGTTAAAAAAGGAGTCACATAGGTTCATAAAGTAGGTCACCAGGTCTATAATAGAAAATAAAAGAAGAAAAAAAAAACCCACAAAAAATTGTGAACACTGTAGAGGCTACATTTTTGTCCCAGTCTTCATAAAACTTGATAAGAATGTTGTCTGCATGAAATCCCAGATAAATGCAAATTTAGGTAGGGTCAAAATCTAGGTCACTTAGTCAAATTTTAGAAAAAAAAATGCGAACACTTTAGATGCCACCTGATTGATAATCATGCCCAAGACAGCAATCTAACTAAGGTGAGCGACACAGGGCCAGCTTTGCCCTCTTGTTTTGGTTTGATGTCACATCGACAATACAGATAATAGTGCTGCCACACTGCCGTATCACGCTGTAGACATGTGACATTATACCACATCCAGTCACATTATCCTGACACCGGGCCGACAAATCCTGGAACTACCCCTCTATGTTGAGCGAGAGAATGCCAACCGTACAGTAATCAGATGTTTAGATTGTAAAAGTAAGATTCTAATTTTATTATTCGCTTTATGTGTTTCTGTTGCAGGGGAGGCTCAGTATTGTTTGTTTCCTCTGTTGCCGGCTTTATTCCAATGGATGTATGTATGTCATGTAACCTTTGTTAGATAGGTTCAGTGCTCGTCAAGTTATACTAAATAAATAAATAAAAAAACAAACTCAGAAAGAAGAAATAAAAAATATATCTACATGATCTCTATTCTTTATATATTAATGGATGGAACAGCGTGAGGTTGATATTTTTATTGCGTTAGATCTTTTTATACATGTCACTATTACTGAGCATGTATTAGAATGCATTTTTTTGAACTCTACAAATACTGACATCCTGATTCAGACTCATAATATTCTTTTCACCCTTCAAAAATGCAGAAACGACATTTGTCATGTAAGGCTAAACTTGAATGAAAAATGAAATAAAAGTGAATCAAACACGACGTAGTTTGATCACAACATGTTTTTCATATTTTTTTATTATGTGCATGTAAATATTTCATATTATTATATTATGTGCATGTAAATAGTTCATATTTTTTTATTAGGTGCATGTAAATATTTCATATTTTTGTATTAGGTGCATGTAAATATTTCATATTTTTGCATTATGTGCATGTAAATATTTCATATTTTTGCATTATGTGCATGTAAGTATTTCATATTTTTGTATAATGTGCTTGTAAATAATCATATAAAGCATATAAACAAGCACTATTGCATCAATGAAATGTAACAGACCGTCATTTAGAAATAGTTACTGTACATAACTTCATTAGCTAGCACTGGTATCATTCAGACCGGTGTTGACTCATTATTTGTGTCTGGTGTTGACTATTTTGTCTCCATTTAAATGTGTTTTTATTTCGTTAATTCAAGCCTCGCTTCCATAAGATTGGGGCTTATGCAGTGAGCAAGACGGCTTTGGGGAGCTTGACCAAGGCTTTGGTACCTCATTTATCCAGCAAGAACATCCGTGTGAACTGTGTCGCCCCCGGTGTGTTCAAAACCGAATTCAGTGAGGTAGGTCTGCTATAATTTATCTACTTTACTCCATTGTCGGAACCCCATAACGATCATTCGGCTACTTTTAATTTTATCGCCCAGGGTATGCTTTTTATTGGTAATTTAAAAAGCAGCGATCCCATTCGTTGCCTCACTGATGTGGTGGGGATTTTTGGACCAATGGAATATCACGACGGGAGTGATTTTTTTATCCGGTTAGCATATGACAGTTTTATTGTCAGCAGATTTCTTGTTTTTCAATGACAGCCGTCTCGAATAATGTGGACGAGATATGACCTTATATACCATATTTTATCGGTTTAGAGTTATCGTTTTTAGTACGAGTACGTATACATGTATATATATTGATAGAGCTTAATGTAATGTATCTTCTTATCAATATATCTAAACGCCGAAGCATTAAACAAGTACCCAACGTTGACAGATGTATTGAAACGTCATAGGCATTCATGAATTCTACCCATATTTTCACCATAACTCTTTTTTTATAATAACTGATAAAATATTACATGTATTATATCAGTGAGATAAAATCCATATCTCACTCTAAGTGATATAGATTTGCCGGAGCTACTTTTTCGGCGTAAAAATCGATTTCACCTATTTCTTGAACCAATCTAATCTTGGTTAACAGTTGGAGCGTTCGGAAGAGCACTCATTTCATTGGTTTGCATAAATTATTTTAGGATAATCCATCAAAAAATGAAAGTTTCAGGGTGCATATTTTTCTGCAAGATTGTCAAATGGCAAATAACAATTTAATCTACCTATTTAAAAATAAAAAAAAACATACAGTTGAAAAATTCAAACATAAAAACCACCTAGTTTTTAAAAGTAAACAGTTGTGAGTCTTTAGAAAACGGAAGTTAACCTTGGTAGTTGATTGGTCCCTCTAAGTCGTAAAACTCACAGTGTACAAGTTCGCTAATTTAAGCTATATATAGTAAAAAATCTCCTTGGCGCAGTTTGTTAAGGGCTTTGTCGGCCTCGAGATCGAATATCGCTTATATTTCATTTATGTTCCTTTCTTTTTTTTTTTTTACTGGCTAGTATATTTTATATCCTAAATCTAGCGACAACTACGTTTTTTAGCATAATTTAAAAATCACATACCATTTAAAACTTGCCAGCATTGTTATATTAAATATATTGTGACACTTTTACTTTCTTTACTTTTCATATCTTTATTGTTTTTTATTACGCCGAATATATTTTTAAAAGATATTTCTTGTTTTACTTATAAAGGGTAAAAGTAGCAATTAGCATAAAATTAAAAGAAAATATGTTTGTTTTGTGTACATATGGAATATAGCTCAACTTGAAGTGATACAAATTTCAAATCCATATTCTAATTCCATATTTTTTAAATCAAACATATATCCTTTATTTATCATGCAATGACACTGTCTGTATTATGGAATACACCGTATATTATTTGCAACAAAAATGGTAAAAATGATTAACATTTTTTGCACTTTTTAAAACCAGTTTAAGGAGAATTGTAACAAAATGTAGTTATACTCGTAGTGTGGTCCAATAAAGCGAGGTTTCTTGACAATGGATCCCAACTGAAAATGACAAAATTAAATACAGTGAAGAACTGAAGATTGCACAATGTTCGCTCCACCTAATGAAGTTCTCAATTTTAGTACACTGACCTTTGCCATTGTGTTGTATATACTGACAACTTTACATGCCCGTGTTGTTATTGCATCACAAAGAAACACACCTGAGTACCTGTGCTTAGGATGAGCTTTTGTAATCGATTTTTTTCTGTCGTCTGTCGTCAGCAATTACATGTGAACACTCTAGAGGGCACTGTTTTGGCCCAATCTTCGTGAAAGTTGATCAGGACCAGTTTGTCTATATTAAATGTATCGGTGAGGTTAGGAATTGGGTCATGTTGGGTAAAAAAAATAGATCACCAGGTCAAATCTTAGAAAACCCCGTGAACATGCTAGAGGAGACCATTTTTGGCCCATTCTTCATGAAACTTGGTCAGGTTTGTCTCGGATAACTTCCAACACTTGCAAAATTCTGACAAAATGTTAAAATGGTTGGACTGTAGAGCGCTACTAGGAAATCTGTTATTAACAAGAAGGTTATACATGCAGTAGCCCCAGATCGGTCAACTGGGTGCAGTCAGTCAACATATAACACTTGATGACCATAACAGCAACCAATTTCAAGATATGACCATTTGACTTTGATTGTAATTATATATGACCAGCCCATCTCCAGGAAGCCTCGTTTTTTAAAGGAATCACTCCTATTCCAGAATGTTCTTTTATAAGTTTCGAAGTGAATATCTTGACAAAATAACAGTTAATTTTGAATTGCCGCACATCAAATATCTTAAAGTTTCTACAAACAATAAAGGGAAACTAGAAAATGACCCCCAGGAGGTTTCATTCTTCAAAAATGATTAATACTTTTAGAAATATCGCCAGTTATTTGCACTATATGACATAGAGGTTAGCCGATCTTCAAATACTGAATATCATCATTTGAGTTAGTTCTTTAATAAGCATATCATATGTCTCTCGATGAATGATTTTCTCATCCTGATAAGCAATGTAATTTTTTAATCTTTATACGTAATGAAATCTAATTTATTTGCTCTATCACAGGTACTTGAGGACAGGACCCTGTCTTTTTCAATAAGAAAAAAAAATACGATAGTCTATACATCATAAATAAGGTTACCAACTTTAGCAGGATGCTGAAGGGCACCCATCGGGAATAAGTGCCAACAAATCAATGAATAAGCGCCCATCGATAATATAGGAGAATTCCCACTGTCAGCGTATAATTTTCCTTCATAACTGTTCACATGAAATACAAATATAATCAATTTTAATGCCTGAAATTTCTTAATTTCTACTCGAGATTTAATTATTTTAACCGAATGGAACCTCGAGCAACGGAAGTGAATCCAAAACGGCATCTATGACGTCATCGCCCAGGAAGGTCAAAATAGACTGAGAAAAATATGTTGTGATTGTATATGATACAGAATGGGAAAGTAAGAGTGTTCCGAAAATATTTGTAAATAAAATAAATTCGGAATACTCTTACCGTTCCCTTAGGTACATAAACAAATTGCAGCGCTGACCTCATAGATATTGTTTTGGGTTCACTTCCGTTGATCGAGTTTCGAATGGAGTTAAATCACTAAATCACCACTAGAAATCTTGACATTTAAGACATTAGAAATAATTATATTCGTTTTTCTTTTGAACAGTTATGAACGAAAATTATCTGTTGACAGTGGGAACTCGCCAATATTACCGATGGGCACATTTTTCATAGATATTTTGACACCAATTCCTGATGGGTGCTCTTCAATATCCTGCTGAAGTTGGTTACCTTGTTGTTTTATATATAGTGATTTTTTTGTTTATAAAGACAGGGATAGTAAACGTTAGATTTATTTGAATGTGGATATTTTGATACATAAACGCAATGTAAATGGCGAAATATATAGGGCTACTTCAGCATTTACAGTCTAAATGTGTATCTTTTAATTAAAGCTTAACATGCTAGAGGAGACCATTTTTGGCCCACTCTTTATGAAACTTGGTCAGGATGTTTGTCTTCATGATATCTCGGATAACTTCGAAATTGGGTCATTTGGGGTCAAAAACTAGGTCAAATCTAGGTCAAATCTAAGAGAAAACAATGTGAACACACTGGAGGCCACAATTTTGGCCCAACCTTCATAGAACATGGTCAGAACATGAAATCTCAGATGACTTGACTGTTTGATTTTACCGTCACTTTGACAGTATTTCAGTCATATAGCAACGTCCAGCTAATTACAGGTGGAGGAAGACCCCGAATGCACGGAGGTAGAACCACCGACCTACCGCAAGCCAGCTTGAATGCTTTCTCACATGAAAATCCGAATGACCCTGCCGGGATTGAATCCACGCAGTGAGGGGCTGAGTGAGTGTTAAAGTCAGCGACTTTACTCTCTCGACCACGGAGGCCCCGAATTCTCAGATGAGTTTGAAAATGGGTCACATGGGGCCAAAAAGTAGGTCACCAGGGCAAATTTTAGTAACACCTTGTGACCACTCAAGAAGCCACATTATTACTTCAACAGAATGTTTGTTTATATACAATTTCGGATAAGTTCAAAACTTGGGCACGTAGGGTAAAAAAGTAGATCACATGGCAAATTTTGAACAATCTTGTGAACACTTCAGAGGCCACGTTTTTGTCTTAATTTTCATGGAATTTTGCTTGTTTACATGAAATTCTTCATGAGTTCGAAAATGAGTCATTTCGGGTTTAAAAGTAGCTCACCTATGCTATTGGGTCAAGAAGATGGTCACCGGAGTAAATCTAAAAGTAATCTTGTGGACACTCAAGGTCACATATTTCGCTCAATCTTCATGCACTTTGGTCTGAAAGTTTGTCTACATGAAATTTTGCATGAGTTCGAAAATGGGTCACTTGGGGTCAAAAAGTAGGTCACCAGGGCAAATCTTAGAAAAAACTTGTAAACGCTGTAGATACCGCATGTTTTGCCCTAACCTTTATGTAACTTGGTCAAAATGTTTGTCGTGAAGTTCACGATATTGCAATAAATATAATTTTCATAAATCTCATGAAAATCATGTAGCGGAGATGTTAGTGTATATTCCACATAAAGCTCATGCAACGGATACGCTAATGTTATCATACCTAATGTTCAGTAAGTCATCGTATTTCATGTAAAACTCATGTAACGGAGACACCTTGTTTATTAAGTCAAGTTCTCATTATTTTCAAGTTTCATGTAATACTTATGCAACGGAGCATTTATATAAACACTGACTCCGTTACGTATTGTTTTATCACGCAGAATGTGATATTTCTTGAGTTTCATGCGTTTTACATGTTACATGGGTCTGAACGGAGCAGATACCTATATAAGGACCGGGCATGTTTAAAGTTGTGTGTCTCTTTTTAGAATGTTAAGTTAGAAGGTGTTTTAGAATGGTGAAATAGAAAAGTCTGTGAATTATCACCAGTGTATATAGAATAAAGTGTTTGTGAACATCAAAGAAAATTAAAAGTGGAAAATTGACTTTGGACTTTCTTCATCTATGACACCAAAACTAAAATTCCAGTGTGGCAGTAAAATTAAATAAAATTATTTTCAGTCTAATTATAAAATTGAAAGAAAAAAGGGAACTCTGCCACAATGTTTGCCCCCATGAAATCTTGGATGAATTTAAAAATGGGTCATGTGGCGTCAAAAAGTAGGTCACCAAGGCAAATCACGCACAGAGCCATCTTTGCCCTCTTGTTTATTTTCCACTATGTTAATCAGTGAACCACAAGCTAGCCACCGATATATTAATTTCCACTGTTACATCACTATTTCAATACATTTATGCGAATAAATGCAGAGAAACTTTTCAAGTGTGTATGGCTACTTGTACATTCTCAGGCCAACTTTATATTGAAGTTCTCTGTTTCAGTTTTGGAATAACCCAGATGTGGTGAATAACATGATCGCTATGAAAAGGTAACAGCCTCTATGCCCACACTTAAGCTTCAGTTGTCAATTGAACTTGTATTTATTCAAATTTATTTATCTTACGTCAATTGGGAAACAAGTTTTTACAACTTCCTGTTATCATTTACGCTGCTGCCTGGGTTTGACCTCGTGCTTAATTTTATAAGGCAATAAAACAGCATTGTCCACGAACACGGTTCGAACCCAAAATGTCGGAAATTTCGATCAGCATGTAAGTACATGTTTGTTACCACAGGACGACTGTACACTTGGATTAAATACATACATCGAGCATTGTTATTGTATAGCTGGATTACTATCATTGGGTTTACTGGGTGATATTCTATCATAAATTGACATTATAACACACCATGCTAAATTATCCTGACATTGGGTCAAGAGAAATACCAGTTCTATTTTAGCAGTGTGGTATATGAGGTTTGGAATCGACCTCTCGTTGACAGAGCAAACAACTACATTTGAACCTGTATTAGCGGCCACCTATACTAAGCGGGCAAATTTGATATTACCAAATTACAGCATTTTGTTTTATATTTAACCTTCATTTAGCGTCCAACTCTGTTAATAAAGGAAAATATAACAGAACCGCACATTGGAATAGTTCAGTGATAATGTTAAAAGGAGTGAACGATAATACATAGAAATAAACATATTTGAGGCATAAGGCGTATAATATGTTAGTAGGATAGCAAACTCATAACGTGATGAATATTAATTGACTGAACTTTAAATTGTATATGAAATAATGGAATTTTTCTGGCCACTTAGACTGTGCAGAAACTGAGCTACTTTATTGTATGTGCAAACAGTGGAGACCCTGATCAGACAGCTCCTATATGATTTGGATCTACTCTGTTTGCCAATGTGTCAAAATGAGTCAATATGAAGTAAAGGGTGAAATAAGGTCAGTTATAAAAAAAGAATATGTTAGATCTATTTTATTTTTCAGATATGGCGAGACGAAAGAAATAGGAGGCTTGGTGTCATTTTTGTCGTCAGATGATGCGTCCTATATCACTGGAGAAAATATCATGATATCAGGGGGTATTTCTGTCGGGATGTGATGTCATTAAGGAGAAAGAAACCAAAATTATGTGATGTCAGAAATGTGTATTATATATGTCACAGATAGGTCTGCATTCTTATCTGTATAAATTCGAAATGACTCCTTTTGAATTTCGTGGTGACATCCTCTTGTTGTCCAAAGCCATATGATGTATCAGGTGTTTTTTCCAGATTAATTTTAACCGTTTTTAAAGCAGTTCGTTCACAGATGGTCATTGACTAAGAATTTGATTTTTAACCATATGTGTGTATTACGTCAATCAATACCCAACTACAAATGCATATTCACTCAATGCAACCTACCGTGGTTGACAAAATGGATAGTTTTTACTTCACGGACAATTTCGAATGGTATAGAAACTATATTTAGAATTATAAACTCTATATTTATACATTTTTATTTTCGTGTAAAGTCACATTACTGATTACATTCTCCCTTCGCGTATGCGCTGACATCACCGGCTAAACGTACAAATTCGCTTCTCGAGATTGGCAAGGCAACGTGTTACGGAACGTGTCGCGCCTACTTCGTTTCCACTAAGTGATATTTACGAAATTAGCGTTTTATATTGCAATGTCGCACTTGACGTGATTACTTGTCAGGGTAAAAAGGTCACCATCATTAACGAGGGAGAGTTGAAAAAAACTATTTTTCATATCTAACGATCATCTGTTGACGAGCTACTTTAACTAGGTTTTCGGGGAATACATGTTTATAAGAATACGTTAAATATCTGGAATCAGGATAGATATATTATTACCAAATTTGATAGATAGCTACCTTATTGAAAAAGAAATGTTTGGATTGCTTTTGGGATAAATCGAGTCAAGATTAAGGTCAGAGTTGCTAAAAATAGATTGTTTCCGTTGAATATTTTGAGTAAGGATTGAAATGTAATGTTTTCACCTAATTTTGTAGGGGTAGATACCTTATAGGAAGATTAATCAGTGTTACTAAAAAAAAAAAAAGAAGAAGATTTTTCGTTTCCGTTAAATATATTTAGTACGGATTGAGATATTATTACCATATTTGGTGGGTAGATAACATTTTGGGAAGAAGTTAGGAATGTTTAGGTCAGGGACACTGTAACTAAAACAAATCGTGTCGGTTAAATTTCTTCAGTCAGGATTTAGATATTTTTACTAAACTTGATACGTAGATGATGAATGTTAATATTGCTGTTCATGAATACAATTCAATTCAATACATTACGATGTTTTTGTTGTTTTAATTTTCGGACAAAATGAACTTTTCATTCTTTTTTGCAACCTCCCATTGTTTATGAAATCACGGAAATTACATTCACCTGCTTCTAGCAATTGTCGATAACCTGATTTTGCGTCATTTGAATTCGTTTCTTGTTTTAAAGTTTTATTTTGATGATTGTTATTAAATATGTATAGAAGGACCTGGGTCGTTTCTAGTGGATCAGCGCGAATTCTTCCTCCCAAAACAGCGAAACCTCTAGGACAAACAATCTGCGATGAGACACACATTTATGAAGCAAATACTATCTGGTCTTTGAAAGGGATAAACCAAAGACCATGTCCTTTCTTTGCCATCATAAGGAACATGAGACACCACTATCTTTTTGGACAGGTTTTTCAACCCTTTCTTTATATTGATGATTGCATTCGCTCTGTTCGACCTTTTATTTAATCTGCTATAACTTCTATGTCCTTTATTGGATTATTTCAATATTTGGACTGATGCTTACGTGTGTTGGCTTTTATATCATGCAATTGACATTGTGACCTTGATCTACTTGTAATGAAAAAGGGGCGTCTGGAGAGATTTATTTATCTCTTTGTTAATCTGCTATTACTTATATGTGCTTCATTGGATTGCTTGAGTATTTGGACAGTTTCTTTTTTCATTTTTTTTTTATTTTAAGACAGAACAGTGTCACTTTAATAAAAGTGGTTAGTTTTCA
>CM037793.1:45387819-45427012 GCA_021229015.1 Solen grandis | reverse complement strand
TTGGCGGGGTGTTTTTTTTGGGGGGGTTTTTGGGTGGTTTTTGTTTTTTTTTGTTTTTTTTGTTTTTGAGAATATCAATGAGTATAATCGATGGAATATACATGTATTACTAAATTAATCGCTTATTGGCGTCATTCTTATTTCTCCTTACTTAATTCTACAGAAAAGTTCAAGTTTAAATAACTGGATAATATCTATTTAAGATTTTATCGGGAACAGTATTGTTTTTCTTATCATCAATTATCACGTTTGCTCCATTGATAGTTTAGTGGCACGTGGGTCGAAGATTACTGATAATGGTTGTAAAATAAATAAATGAATGAACTGTTTACATTCTCCTACACAGGTCTGGTACAATGTAACCAGATATCCAAGATACCGTACTGGGAACAGCAGGCAGAAATTTTCTCATTTATCTAGCAAATCAGAAACTCTGAAGGATTAACCAGCTTGTCTCGTCTTAGAGTGTACGTCTGTTAAAACACGATGAGCATGATAAGCGACACTATATTCATGTGCCGGTTTTAGTTTAGGTTTTCAAAATTGAATACATATATCTTGTCTATATATCATGTATGTTTATATATATATATATATATATATATATATATATATATATATATATTACTAAGAGATTCCTTAGATAAGGGATGTTTTCCAATATGAAACCTTTTTTGTGGGGTGGAAAAAAAAGTGGGGTGTATATAACACCCCACTTTTTCTGAACCCTATTTTCATGCAGTATTTACAGTATACAACCCATTAAATACAAAATTGAAACATTTAGGTTTCACATGGAAACCATATATACGCACTCGTAGCATTGGTCTCCCTTTATATTGACCATTCCCAATTCGGTTTGTAACTGAGCGATGTATATATATCACCCCTATATTTTACCTGTAAATATAAAACACACCATTTTTTCTACGTATTACGTGAATGGCAATGTTATCTTACAAGTCATCTGGGGTCAAGCAAATCCCCCATGGATTCAAGGATTTATAAGTATAACACTTATTAAACGCCATGAACGATTTTCTGCTGGAATATCTTATGATAGTTTAACATGCCATAATTGAAATGACTGCATGTTTGGTATTTAAAATGCTTTCCTATCTAAAAAATATATTTTCTGAGAATATATATTTCAACCCGTAATGCGGTACATGATTTCTGGCTTATTTATCCATGTAATGTTTGATTATCATTAGATTATATGCTCAATTCCAATATCAGATATGACAAATATATCACGAACAATGTCACTAAATATTATACAAAAGTGTTTATTTCATGTTGTCTCATATTGTGCCTATATACACTGTATTTTGTTTTACGCTGAAAATCTAATTCGTTCAATTGTGGCTATTAACATTGTATTGTTGAACACCAATAGACCTATACGTTCGATCGTATACAATACCAATCGATATTTGATTAATGTGTATTCAGGAGACAGATACATGGATGTAGCCAATGGTCACGGTACACCAGAAGCAAGCATATTTGAACAAGTAAATGAGCAAAAATCTCATAATTATGTAACAGCAGTTAACTATTACATGCATAGGTATTAAGGAAGTTCTTATCAGCTAACGTGTATATTCCACATAAATAGGTCATCATTAGTATTACATTCAATTAAAATCATATATATTAAATAAATCTGAATTCATTCTACAATATTGTTTTTGTTTAGAGGTTATGTCCAATAAAATTGCATATAATATATAGGTCTTTATTATTGCAATTTAATGACATCATACAATGTGTAAATTTATTCAGTTGTATATGTAAAAGGAATGACCTAGAAAGCGAGGACTATGCACATATTATCTTTTTATTTTAATTTAAATTTAAACAAAACTAAAGACTCATACAAAAAAATAAACACAACGTCTCATACAAGTAAATAAATTTATATAAAATATACACATTTCTATGGTTTATATAACGATGCAAATTTAACCTGACATCTAGGGATATTCAATTTATCCTAAAATTACCAAATTGTGTGTTTTGCAATTGTACGGTGTAAAAGTATATACATTTCCTAAGCATATATTTCACTCCGCATTTCGGTATATACAGTGTGATTACTAGCTTAACTTCAAGTTAATAAAATGTCAATTCATTTTCATCGCAGAAAGACTTAATGCTGCCAAGAACATATGAGAGTAATTTGATATGGCTTATCAGGACTGATCTGCAGTTTGTGGGGTACTGAATTGATCTTGCTGTGAGAAGTGTTTGCATAGTTTCATGGTCAGTAAACAGTTGGTGCTTGTCACTGTATAAGAAAAACTGGGATGATTTTGTAGAAAGCCATCGTTACGAGTATGATTGTATTCTTTGATTCTCAATTTTACAGCTGTACATTTTTCTGACAAATGTTCATAAAATGCTCATGTTAAAACCAAGAGTAATCAATGACTGTAATTAAAAAAAAAAAGAAATATGCCCATCCATCATAGACCTTCTCTATTTCAAAGTCCTACTAAATGATTTCAAAATAATGAAGACACATACACAGAACTTTCTATCCGCGATGATTTGACCATTCTGAGAAAAAAAGAATGTGCTTCATTTGTGTATCAACTAACTAGATATTGTGGTTGTTAACTTTGACGAAGTTATACCGCCATTACATATTAAAGAGCTGATAATTTTGGTGATATATAAGTATGTTACCACACTGCAGTATTACGCCGTAGACAATTTAGCATGATGTCACATCAAGTCACATTATTCTGATACCGGGCCTGCGGGCCAACCAGACCTGGAAAGACAATTATATGCTGAGTGCCAAGCAAGGGAGCAACACTAGTATCATATTTAGCGACTTCAGTATGTCGGACCACAGGGGTTTGTAGCACCCTTTGTCGACTTCCGCTGTTTTATTTCACTATCATGATTGAAGTCTTAAAATTATAGAAAGGGCAGTAAGTCCCTCAAGCATACTTTTGATGGTGACCTTAATTACTCTCCGATATTTTTGCAAAGACAAGGAATAACATGGAGCCGTTAGTCTCAGTAGATTCAGAAATAATTTATCTTTACGAAAATATATACTTTTGCTACTCTGGAAATTGTCTAGACCTCATAGATGTCTTTTTTCCATAAAAATACCCGTTTTTTTGTTTAGTCGGACAAGAAGTCGTAAAACCAAATCACTCGTTCTTCCCAAAGTAAACTGCAAAAATTACGCAACAGCTCGCTTAAACCGGACAATATATCAATTATCATATAATAAAACTAAACCGATTGCGTTTAAAAAAACTAGCACTAACGTCCCACACCGTGCAACAATCGGCGAAAGTTTTTGCTGTAAACACTCCTTTCACTACTCGTCCGTCATGACAGGAATATCGACATCCATGAAACGAGCTTTCTGATTAGCTGGCTGAACTAAGTTGGGGCGTGACAATAGGTGTAAGCCAATCGGATTTTGTCTTACATATGCATCTCGTGACACAATAATGGAAAGTGATTTACATATAAATGCCGACAGTAAAAACTTTCGCCGATTGTTGCACGGTATGGAACGCCTGGGCTTATATTTTAAACGGAATCGATTAGATTTATTAAATTTTAATGATGTGTTGTCCGATTTTATCGAGTGATTGGCTATTTTATGCGGTTTACTTTGGGGAGGACGGGTGTTTAGGTTTTACGACTTCTTGTCCGACTAAACAAAAAGCGGGTATTTTTTATGAATGAAGACAACTAAGAGGTTGGAAGAGTTTCCAGAGTGGCAAAAGTATATATTTTCGTAAAGATAAATTATTTCTGATTCGATCGAGACCTACGGAATCAATTTATTCTAAGTATTTGCGAAAAAATCGGAGAATAATTAAGGTCACTGTCAAAAGTAAGCTTTATCGACTTGCTGCCCTTTCTATTATTTTGATACTACATTCGTGAAATGGATAACAGACAACGGGTGCTTCAAACCCCTTTGTGTCGGACCAAAACTTCTTGATTCCGGGATGGACGCTCTAACCAGTCTTTCACCTGGACCGGTGATAATATGTTCAATGTGTCTTGTAATGTGACCTTTTACATTTTTTTCTGCCATTTTCAAGGGCAGATAACTCAGTATTATGGGCTAGCAACACCTCATTTTTTCAACTTGATATTTAGTACTATATTCCCTGATACTGTGTAAAAGTTGTATTAATTCTATGCAACAGATTTTATACTAAAGTCGCATATGCAAATATACAGAAATAATCTTCTTCTTTTTTTTTAAGAAAAACAAAGTACATATATATGTCATTTTGCTGAAACATTTTGAGAACAGAACAGAACAAATCTGTATTGCTCAAATCGTACAAAAAAAAAAATGATACATGAGCATATGATGTCGTAATAGAAAAACAGTCAAACATAGATCACATGACAAGGTTTAAGTGTCTCTTTTTACATTAAATGTTTTGACATATATATTTGTTCCTTGGCATCAACAAATTATGCCATAAAAATCGAAAAAGAAAAGGTATCAAAATCTAAATAAATTATTGTCTTTTGATAATATGTAAGGAGAGAGAGAGAGAGAGAGAGAGAGAGAGAGTAGGAAAATAAAGAAGTGTCATTTGTAAGAGAAAAGTTTAAACAGTAACGTTATACACACATTTGAGAGCTAAGGAAAGGTATCAAAATGTAATTGAACAGTTAAAATGTTTATAAAATTTGAGATTGAAACAGACTATAAATTAAGGGTTCATTCATAACTATTGTGTATTTGAAAATAAGAGTTGTGATTGGTTAAATTATTACTGTGTAAAGTCTGTTGAAATGTGAATATCAAATTAGTGAAACAGTATTCGAACAACTAATTGGATTGATTTAATTAATTGCTATGAATTCAACATTACATTTACGGTAAGTGGGGTAAGTTATTTATTTATTTATTTGAAGAAAAAAAAAACAAAAAAACTTTATTTTGATAGGCAGCCTGTATTTTATCATTGCATGCGGTTTACACGAACATGGGATTATCAAGCACTGCACTGTTATTAATTAGAGCTGCTCTTGAATGCCTCCATGATTATTTTCACAAAACTTACAGAGTTTGGTAAGTGTGGTCAGTGTTGATTCATTCATAAGCTGTTTACATTTCAGGATATTTGGATGCATGTAGTAATATTTGTTTATATAAAGTCTTCTTGAGTTACTAAAAAAGGACAGATGAGTTAATAGTGCATTTCATCACAAATGTCATTTTTCGAGCAGAGAATGCATTTTCGATCGTACAAATCTGTGTTACTCCATCTTCCAACTTCTACTGGTAAAAAGTGGTTGCTTTTTCTAAATTTAACTAGTTAGGGCTTTCTGCCTCAAGCAGAAAGTCCTATTGGGTTTGTTATGTTTTTTCTTATTATTAGGACTTTCTGCCATAGGTCGTAAATATTTAAATGCTTATAAAATCTGTCCTATTTAAGAAAGAAAGTTGATATTTAGTCAGTATATAGGTCTCTAGAAGTTTGTGAAAATAAATGTCATATGACGTCACGTGACGTCATTATATGATAATGTTTTTCTAATATTAACAAGAATATTTCTATATGTTGAAATTGTCGAAGGGCAATGAAATTTTAAAGACATATGCTTCAAACGCTGAAATTTTGACTTCTATGATTTTCATATGCCTATGACGTCATATGACGTCACATTTGAAATATGCAACAAAAGTTTTGTACGCGGTCTACAGCCATTGTTTGTAAACCGATTTTCATTAAATTTTCACAGATTGTGTATATTAAGTTCTAATTGTGCATCCCGGTGTCCGTTTTTCAAAATTCGAAAAGTCCAAGGTTCTATATCGATTCCAAGATTCGAACCAAGGTCGTAAATTTTCAAATTCTTATAAAATCGGTCCTATTTGAGATAGAAAGATGATATTAGGTCAGTATATAGGTCTCTGGAAGTCTTAAACATTTTGTGAAAATAAATGTCATATGACGTCACGTGACGTCATTATATGATAATGAATTTCTAATTCTAACAAGATTATTTCTATATGTTGAAATTTTTGAAGGGCAAATAAAATTTTATGCCGCATGCTTCAGATGCTGATATTTCGATTTCAATAATTTTCAGAAGCCTATGACGTCATATGACGTCACATTTGAAATTGACTACGAAAGTTTGTACACGGTCCAGAGCCATTATTAATGGGCCGATTTTCATCAAACTTTCACAGAATGTGTATATTAGAAAATAAACGTCATATGACGTTTTAAAATCGGTCCTATTTGAGATAGAAAAGTGATATTTGGTCAGTATATAGGTCTCTAAGAGTCTTAAAGATTTTGTGAAAATAAACGTCATATGACGTTACGTGACGTCATTATATGATAATGTATTTCTAATATTAACAAGAGTATTTCTATATGTTGAAATTGTCGAAGGGCAATGAAAATTTAATGACAAATTCGAAGCCGACGTCAATTTGAAATTGACTACAAAGTTTGTACACGGTCCAGAGCCATTATTAATGGGCCGATTTTCATCAAATTTTCACAGAATGTGTATATTACGTTCTTATTGTGTATACCGGTGTCCGTTTTTCAAAATTCGAAAAGTCCAAGCATATATGGCGGATCCAAGATTCGAATCATGACGTCAATATTTAAATGCTTATAAAAACTGTCCTATTTGAGATAGAAAGTTGAAATTTTGTCAGTTAGTAGGTCTCTGGGTGTCTTAACAATTATGTGAAAATAACGTCATATGACGTCACGTGACGTCATTTGTTTATTATTATTATTCTTTTCTTCTTCCTAACTAAACGCTTATTTTAATATGTTGCAATAGTCCTAGGACGATGAAATTTTTATGGATTATTAGGCACGTGAGGAAATTTTGATTTCACCCCTACTGCATATATGTGCCATATCTCAATAAATATCGATTTTTGTAAATATATGTATGAATAAGAATTATAGCTGAATAATTGACGTTTCCAAAGATATTTAGTTTATTAAAATTGGTTTACGCAATACAAAGTTATAAGCAAAAAAACTAAATGAAATGAAGCTAATTTTGCTGATAATTGCTGTTTTCTTGAGGTTTAACAGTCAATATCTCAGAAACGACTGAAGATAAGTTTATACGTTATGCATATAAAATGTAGCAGGTTTTAAGAGCTTTCTAACGGTACCAAGTTTATTGAAATTGGACTTCATATAAGAAAGTTACATGGAAAATAAGATATTTCATAATCATGCATCATAAAAATATGGAAAAGGTCACGCGCAGGGTCAACAAGCTTAAATACTTGCGCAACGACAAAAAAAAAAAAAAAAAATCAAATTGCAATTGATGGGCTATATATCTTGATTTTGTTTTTTTTTTTTTGTTGAATGTTGACTGTTTCCAAAATAAGCATTGAAGTTAATACATGTACAACGGCACAAGACAAAAATTCGTTATTTGCAACACTATGTAGCTAGCGAGCAGTTTGCAACCCTTGAAAAATTCACACGCAGCCCACATTTTAGACCATCTAAAAAACTGCATTGTTATGCTAACGATGGGATGTTACCTTTCAAAATATCACCATAGTTCGAAATTCCAGGAATTTATGGCAAAAACTACGGAAGCCGAAACACGCCAAAATCGCTAAATACGTTTAACTACGTTACAGGTGTCGAAGGATATAGCACTATACAAATATTCAATACTTCTTCCTACTGAGGCTAAAATTAAACAAGGTTACAACTGAGCTGGAGTGATGAATTCTATGTGTGATGAAAGTTAGAAACTTACATTTGAACACTGTTTCATTTTTCTTTCATGTCATATGACATAGTATAAATTTTGTACGTAAACTACTGTGCAAGATATGGGCGGACTTTTATAAAATTCACAGAATGTGTTATTTGTGCTATTTTATATAGAAATAGAGGAGATAGAAAGTTGCAATTTGGACAGATTATCTATTATGTCATCTTCTATATATACTATATAAAGCAGATATTGCAGAAAGTCCCATCATTCGTTTAAACGAATAATCTAGTTCTTCTTTTTATTTTTCTTTTTTTTCCTAATAAAGCTTTTTTTTCTATTTTGTATACCCCTTGAACAAAGAAAATTTTTATGACTTTTAGGCCGGAGGAAATTTTGATTTTATGATTTTCTATGCCTATGACTCATATGACGTCACACTTGAAATTGCAAAAAAAAGTTTGTATGGGGTCTACAGCCTTGTTTATAAACCGATTTTCATAAAATTTTTTCCAGAATGTGTATATTAATTTCTAGTTGTCCCTTCGGTTCCTTTTTTTCAAAATTCGAAAAGTCCAGGGTTTAAGCGAATTCAGATTCAACCCAAAGGGCGAAAAATTTAAATGTTTAAAAAAATCGGAAATTTTGAGATAAAAAAAGTGAAATTTGGGTCATATATGGGCCCTTGGGAAGTCTTAACATTTTGTGAAAATAAACGTCACTTGACGTCATTCATTATATATAATGTTTTTTAAAATTTTAATAAAATATTTTATATGTTAAAATTGTCAAAGGGGCAAAAAATTTAATGCAATGATTCGAGCTGAAATTTCGATTTCATTTTTTTCGAAGCCTAAAAGTCATATACTCACATTTGAAATTGAACGAAATTTTGACACGGCCCGACCATTAAATGGGCGATTTTTATAAAATTTTAAAAAAAAGTGTATAAACGTTCTTTTGGTGTAACCGGGTGTCTTTTTAAAAAATTCAAAGTCCAAGCATCTTGGCGGACCCAAGATTCAAAACCAAAGGACGTCAATTTTTAAATGCTTAAAAAAATGCCTTTTTGAGATAAAAATTTTAAATTTGTAGTTAAGGTCTCTGGGTTCTAACAATTATGTAAAAATAAACGTCATATGACGTCACGTGACGTTTTTTTTATTATTATTTTTTTTTTCTTCCCTAACAAACGCTTTTTTTAAATTTGCAAAGTCCTAGGACGATGAAATTTTATGGGTTTTAGTCACGTGAGGAAATTTTTATTTCAAGATTTTCAGCGCCATGACTACTGAAAAAAATTGGGAAAATTAATTTCAAAGGTATAATGGGGATATTTTTTCAATACTAAATAGATACAAAAAAAACTAATCTACCAATTTTTTTAAGAATTTTAAAATTTTTTGGGTTTTTAGCAAAACAGTGTTACATGCATTGCCCCCTTGGCTAAATCAAAATAAAAATAAAAAGTTTGACCTTTGGACTTTCAAAAAAGATGACTCCCCTGCCCAAAATTATGCTGTGCTTTTCTCCTGGCCCAGGCTGGCTACAAAAAAAGGGGGGAAATTTGGAAAAAAAAATAAAAAATTTGAATCGCTATCGCGATTTCATCGAGTGATCTTTTTAAAAATTTTTGTCGCAAAGTTTTTAAAACAGCTTTTTACCGAAAAAAAATTTTGTTGGTTTTTCCCGTAGTTTTTAGTCGGATAACCTCGGTTTTCATGAAATCAATTCCATTCGTTCCGAGTCGCATGATTTGAAAAACCATTTTTTTTCGTTCATTTGGTTGTTAATACTGTTTTAACTGTGATCTTTCAACATTTTTTCGCAAAAGATTAAGCAGAAATTTTACCAAGAAATACTTTTGAGTTTCCTGCTGTTAGAGTCCCAAACTTTAAAACTTTTTATCGGGGCTTCGGGTACTGCACGTTATTGTCTGGTTGTTTTTGATGGCGACAGACGACAATTGTTTTGATAAACAACATTTTAAACGACAAACAACAGTATAAAATGACACACGACAAAGCGATATGCCACTCAACATTATTACGAACTAATGTTGCATTGAATTAATATCATTTTCATGAAATATTACATTAATTTTTAGTGTTGTTTCAAATTGATGTCACCAAGGAATAGAATGCAAAAATAATAAAAAAAAATCAGACTTCAATTATTTTAGTTATAAAGGGTGATTTCAAGCCAAGAGCTCCTAGCAGCAAAATGGAGAAACAAAAGTGAATAAAAATTTTCTATTAGGTACCTAGCAATACAGCAAATAATTCAATTAAGTATACAAGTCGCACTAGTTAAACATTCTATTCTTCTATTCTTTATATATCACAATTTGAAGCATTAAAAACTGATTTACAATAGTTCTAAAGTGGATCAAACTTTGGACTGCCGTAAAATGACCAAATCAAGTCCGATCTTCAAAAAACTAAACATCACTGGAAAGGGCTCTTCAAGAACTAAAACTTTGTGCATATGCTCTCAATGAATTTTTTTTTGTTTTGGAGCTATTTGGAACCGAATAAAAACACAATTATCGTAATATGATCTTGACTTTTGCAATTTCTTTTCAACTCTTCAATTGTGAGGCCCTTTCAAACAAACAATACATAACTTGTATAAAAATCATGAAGAATGAACTAAAATAACGTCAGGAGCGACAAATAAACATGTTTTTGAAATTTTAATTTTTCCTAAAATTTAGTGAAGTTTGACCGTTTCTAGAGGACAAGCCATGTATTTCTTAAATTCGCCACCCATATATTTTGTGCGTATTATGTCTTGCAAATCATTTGCAGCAAACAGAATTCTTCTATTTGATGTCTATAACAAAAATTGGATAGGTTTTTCGTAGACCTACCCTCATCTGCACAGTTTTTTGGGAGATTCGAACTTTCAACCTTCCGTTATTAGCTCAAAAGGTTTCAGCCACTCATACCTAGAACCTATCATATTTTATTAGGCTATCAACAAGGAACATAATGCAATAAATCACATTTGGATCAGACTTCAACTTTTTGAGTTATAAGTAAGAGAGTGCTTTCAATTAAAGTGCCCCCTAGCGGCAAAATGAGCAACAAAATTGATTGAAATTTTATCATTAGGTACCTAGCAATGCAGCAAATAGTTCAATCAAGTAAACAAGTCGCACGCGCACGAGTCAAACATTCTTTTTCTTATATATTACAATTTGAAGCATAAACATTGTTTTACAATTATTCCAAAAAAGGATCAAACTTTGGACTGCCGTAATACAACCAAATCAAGTCCGAAATTAAAAACTAAACATCACTGGAAAGAGCTCTTCAAGATCTAAAACTTTTGTACATATACTTTCAATGAAATATTTTTAGTTTTGGAGCTATTTGGGGCCGAATAAAAACACAATTATCGTAATATGACCTTGACCTTTTTATATATTTTTAAACTTTTTAATTGTGAGGCCCTTTCAAACATAAAAATACATAACTTGTAAATAATCATGAAGAATGAACAAAAAATAAAGTCAGGAGCGACAAATAAACATGTTTTTGAAATTTTAATTTTTTCCTAAAATTGAGTGATGTTTGACCGTTTCTAGAGGACAAGCCATGCATTTCTTAAATTCGCCACCCCAAATTTTTGGTTATGTTTGAAAATCATTTCCAGCAAAAAATTTTTCTATTTGATGTCTTAACAAAAATGGGAGGTTTTTCTTTTGATTTCCCTATCGCACTTTTTTTTTTTTTTGCGAGATTCGAATTTAACCCCCTTATTAGTAAAAAAAGTTCAGCCAACCATACCAAAACAAATCTTTTTATTAGGTTCAGAAGGAACAAAATGCAAAAAAAACGCTTTGGATCGTTTCAATTTTTTTGAGTTAAAGTGGGAGAGGCTTTCCATTAAAGCCCCCCCTAGCGGCAAAATGGAAAAAAAATTGATTGAAATTTTCCTTGGTACTGAAAATGCAGAAATAGTTCAATCAAGATACAAGTCGCACGAGTCAAAATTTATTTCTTATATATTACTTTTGGGAAGAAAAAACCACTTTTTTTTAAAAAAAATTTATTCCAAAAAAGGATCAAACTTTACTGGGAAGCCAAATCAAGTCATTTTTAAAAAATAAAATAGGGAGTTTTTCGTTAAAAACCTTTGTAAAAAATTTTTTTAAAAAATTTTTAGTTTTAAACTATTGGGGCCCCAAAATAAAAAAACATAATCGGTAATAAGACGACCTTTTAAATTTTTTTAAAATTTTTAATTTGTGAGGCCTTTCAAAAAAAAATTTGAAAATTCTAAAATCCCCCCCAAAATAAAGCGGGCGAAAAATAAACAGGAAAATTTTTATTTTTCCTAAAATTTTAAATTTGGTTTTGGGGAAAATTGATTTTTAAAATTAAATTATTTTTCTTTTTTATGTTTAATATTTAGAAAAATTTTTTTTTTGAAAAAAAAGGATAGGTTTTTGTGACCTTACCCTCATCTGCACAGTTTTTTTTGAAAAGATTCAAATCGTATGCAGCAAAAAAATTTTCTATTGATCTCTAAAAAGTGGGGGGGTTTTTTTGTAGACTCCCTCTTTTGTCACTTTTTACAAGGTTCGAAATTAAACCCCTCTCCGAAAAATTTTTTTTTCCAGTACCGATGATGGTTTCCCAAATATTTTGATTGGGCTGTCAAAAAGGAACATTATGAAAAAAAACGCATCTAAATCACGTTTAAAATTTTTGAGTTTTTAGCAAAAAAGTGTTACATGCTTTGGGCCCCCCCTTTTGGGCTAAATCGAAAAAAAAGTAAAAAGTTTGACCATTTATGCAAAGTTCGATAAATAGACTCCATGCCCAAAATTTCATAGCTGTAGCTTTTCTGGGGCCCCTAGGTGGCTACAAAAATGGGGGGAAATTGGAAAAAAAATAAAAAAATAAAACGAGAAAAATGGGTTTTCGCCTGCAGAGGCAAAAAACCCAAAAAAACAAAAAAAAAAAACAAAATCAACAAAAAGAAGAACAATAGGTTTTCGCCTGAGAGGCGAAAACCAAAAAAATAAAACTGAAGAAAAAAAATGGGTTTTCGCACTGCGATGCGAAAACCTAATTATTGTATATGTAGTAATGGTTATTTGGAAAGATATCCTGTTTTTTTTAAAATCAAACAAAAAAAATGAGGAAATACAACATAATAACTCCCCCTCGGGAGCAGTAGGCGGGGTTCGTTTCCCGGCCGGGGCATACCAAAGTCGAAAAAAAAATGGTACTGTTCCCCCCTTGCTGGCGTCGCATTATGGGTGTTGGGACTGGTTGGGCCATTTTTGCGGGAAAATTTTTTGACTGGGTGTGGTATCATGCACATGTCTACTGCGTGTTTTCTGCAGGTGGCAGCATATTCTGTTCAAGTAGAATTTTCCCCAAAGACTAAATAATGTCGGTTGGACGTTAAACCCAAAAAAAAACATAACACAAATAAGTTTTATTCAGCAAAAAATTAGTCATAAAATTATGCCGAAAATAATCAATAAAAATTTTGTGGTGGCATGTACTAGAAGGTGTTCGACACCTTTTGTCAAGATTAAATTTTTCCCACATTAGATCTAAGTTTTTCAAAAAAAAAAGTAAAAAAAAAAAAAAAAAAAAAAAAAAAGCCGACCCCCCGCCCTTTTTTCCCCAGCATGTAACCGTTTTGGTTAAATGATGTTGCTTCTCATTAAGAAACCCAAACTCCCCCCAATTATTTAAAATTCTGGTAAAAATAATCCTGTTGCCCCATCGTTACGTTGAAACATGACATTTCCAATTTATTTTTAGCTTTTAATTTAACCATGGTTATAATCAGTGCTGTCATCTGACATTCTTTGGTTGTTATTGTTTGCCGCAATTCTTCAAATAATGTTACATATCAGTGCAGTCATATGACATTCGTTGGTAAAAACCCACCAATATGTTCGCAATTCGCAATTCACTGGAAAAATGATCAGTGGAATTTTGGGTCAACCCCGTTCTTCTTTTTGATTCTTGGCCCTTGTTTGCCGCATTTCCAATTTTATTTCGGAATATATTTGTTCCCCCCCTGGAGTTCAAACTGCTTCTTGTAATACTTTGACAATGCACGTACCCTCGCTGTGATAAAATTACGCGTAATCGTGGTTGTTTGCAGGTTTCATAGAAAAATGCAGTATCCTTGTCCTATGGGCCATTGTGAAGTAAACAAAAAAAGGGGTCATATATGTCAAGGTAAATTTGCTGTTAAGGGGAAAATTGATAGATCGGTATATGTGTATATGATTCAAAAAATTTTTCCGCTTTTTTCGGTAATCGTCCTCGGGGGAAAACGGCAAAAATAATTCTGTCGTTTCGTTTTCTCCCTTAAACTACGCAATTTTTAAAAATCTCAATAAAATAAAATAAAAGGGAAAGGATAGAACAAAATTATGTCATATTCTAATTTACAAAAAAAAATTTTTTTCGAGATTAAGCTTAAATGCATTGGGGTAAAAAATTTTTGTTTTTGCCAAAAATAAAAATTTTTAACCCCGATCTTCAAAAACTAAATTCATTTAAAAAAAAGTCATTCAAAGCGTAAAAAATTATCCCATAGTGTCTCGATAAAATATTTTATTTTTTGAATATTTAGGCCGAATTTCTTTTGGGCACAAAATACCTACTTGCCCTGTTGGAGGCTTCGCCCTTAAAAAACTGATATGATTCGTTTGGTACGCATTTGAAAGCTATGCTTCGTTTTACTTCTGAACAGAAAATGTTAGAGTCTTTAAGAGTTGATTTTTTTTTGAAAAGTGTTTTTTAAATTTGAAAAATAAATTATTTTTATATATTTTTTCCCTTTTGTAGGGTCTTTCAGAACTGCAATAGTTGTTTTAAAAATTTTGTAGTTTTAAAAAGGGAAATAATACAATAAAAAAATTAAAATTCATTATTCGATTTTCGGAAAAAGCAATTGAGTCCCGAAAAGGTCCCCAAACGAGCGTCATTTTTGACATTGTTTTAATTCGTTGACATTTTTTCAAACAATAAAAAAATATGGCGACTATTCAAAGTTGTTAGTAGAATTGCTAAAATTCGAAATATTGAACAAGAGAGAATAAAATTTATATTTGCCATTTATATCAATTGTCTTGCACTTCTTTATTCTGGGAAAGAGAAAGATTTAGCCTATACACTTTTTTAAGAAATGGGGAAATTTATCTGCATGCAAACCCTTTTGGGGTTTGTACTGTTTTTCATTGGGCCTTACCATTTCTTGATTATTTTTTTTTTGGGGGGGGGAGGGGGGTTTGGGGCACAGCATGATACTTTGTGTAAGATCTTTTTTTCCCCCAGATCTTGGAAAAAATGAGATAATTCCTTCACATTTTCAATGTGACACTGGGATTGACAAAAAAGGGGGAAAACAATTTTTTTTCAAGTTTATGTCGAACTAAAGAAAAACATAATAAAAAATGTTGTTGTCCTTGTCGTTGTATGCAAGGCAAATAAAGATATTGTAAAAAAACGTAGTTTAATGGGACTTTAATTTTTGGGAAAATTGGAACAAAAAACGACAATACCCTAATAAACATTCAGCAACTATCTAAAAAGAAACCAACGGGGAAAAAAAAAAACAAGGTTATCACAACTTCCTAACAACATCCATTTTTACAACGTCAAGGAATTAAAACCAGCTTTTTTAAAAGGCTTTCATATTTTTATTATTATTTTTTTTTATTTTTATTGTTTTTGCTACATTTATTATAAAATTGAACAACTGAGGTTGTAACCCCCGTTTTAAATAAAAAAAAATTTCTTGGAATGGTTCTAGTTGATGGGTCCTCAAATGGTCAATCGATATAGCGCGCCTTTAAGCTTTTGTGGGTGTATGGGTTGTGCCGATGCAAAAAATTTGGAGTTCATGCTCTTGAACAATGTTTCAAAATCTTCGAGAAAATGCTAGGAACAGTCTGCCGACCCAGCTTGATGCTCATTTTAAAGGCTTGATCTAACGTTTAAAAAATGATGTCAAAAACAAACTCCCGCCCCAGAAGATGTCATTGACCAATCCGCGACCAACATGTGCTCAACAAAACGAGATGATGTCAGTGACAATCTGCGCCAAGCGTGATGCTATCTAACGAGCATGATGCTCAATAAAACAAACTGCCGCCCCAGCAAAATGTCAATGAAAAAAACCCGACCTAGCTTGTGTCATTGACCAATCCCGGCCCGCTGATGTCATTAACGAGATATGTCAGTGAACAAATCTGCGATAAAGATGATGTCATCTAACGGATGTGCTCAATGGGCTAAAAGCCGCCCCAGCATGTGCTCATGTCTTTAAGCAAGATGCTCAGTGAACATCTGCCGACCAAGATGATGTCATCTTACGAGATGATTTTCAGTGAAAAATCCCCGACCCGCATAATGTCTGTTTTTAGCATGATGTAAATTTTGGTGTAAGCCGCCCCAGCATGGCTTTGTTTTAAAAAGCTTGATGCTCATTGGAAAATCTTTCCCCCCAGATGTTGCTCATCATACGAGCATGAGCTCAATGAAAAAAAACTGCCGCCCAAGCATGATGCTCTTTAAAACAACCCGCCGACCCAGATGTGCTCGCTTTTTAAGCATGAGTCACTGGAAAAATCTGTCGCCCCAGCATGATGCTCTGACGTCATGATGCAAAATGGGCTATCTCCCGCCCGATGTGCTCGCTTTTTAAAGCATGATGCTCACTGCAATTGCGCCAGAAGATGTTCATTGCGGAATGATATCAATGGGCTATCTGCCGACCCAGCATGTTTCCATCTAACGAACCTGATGTCAATGGGCTTTCTGCCGACCCGCAGATGCAATTAAATGAGCACGATGCAAATTTGACAGTTCCCGACCCTGCATGTGCTATTCCAGGGCTCATGCTCAAATGTTTTTGCCCCTATTTTATTATGTTTTAGCCAAGCAGCTCATGCTCAACAAATTAAATGCCGCCCCGCTGTGCTTATTAAAACAAGCATGATGTCATTGATCGAGCATGGTGTCGTTGAGAAAGCTGGTCATGTCTTTTAGCATGAGCTCAATTGGCTGTAAGCCGCCCCAGCATGATGCTCTGTCTTTAAGCATGTGCCTTTGGCAATCTTTCGACCAGCATGATGCTCATCATACGAGCATGATGCCAATAAAAAAACTCCGACAGCATGTGTCATTGAAAAAACCCGCCGACCCAGCATGATGCTCGCTTTTTTAAGCATGATGCTCCGGACAATCGTCGACCGATGATGCTCTTTGAGATCTGAGCTAAATGGGCTATTCCCGACCCAGCATGTGTCGCTTTTTTAAGCTGATGCTCACGAAAAAATCTGCCGCCCCGAAGATGTTCATCGAGGAATGATATAAAGGGGCTATCTGCGCCCCAGCTGTTCTATCTAACAAACCCTGACCCAAAAGGGCTTTCTGCCGACCCAGCTGTGCAAATCAAATTTGAGCAGTGCAATTTGCCCGTTGCCGCCCCTGCATCGGCCATTCCAGCGAGCTTATGCAAAATGTTTTTGCGCATATTTTTTATTTTTTTCCCCAAATGCAGCATCATGCTAAACCAAATTTTAAATGCCCACCCCTGATGCTTATTAAAACAAGCGATGCTCATTGTCGAGCATGGTGCTCGTTAGCAAGCATGATGTCTTTGGGCTATAAGCGACCCAGCATCAGCTCATTTCACTGAGCATTTTAACTTTTCTGTCGAAAGATCGAGGTTTTAGGAATGATATACAAAGGAACAAGTGCCCTTTTTTTCCGGAGGGAAAATTTCGATTTTTTTTGTGAAAAAAAATTAAAAAACTTAAGTATTCATCAGCTGGTTTAGTGCCTTTAAAAAGTTTAGACTGGAAATTTGGTAAAGAAAAAATAGCAACGCCCGAAAAGAATAAAATGTATCACAAAGAGAAACCCTTCAAGACATTTTTTTCAAGAAAAAGTTGGCTAATTCATTTCGTCGGAATTTCCCTGACAGTGTTGTGACTGATGCTCTCTTTGGTATTTTTTTTTTTTTTAAAATTTAAAAAAAAAGTGAAAAAAATCTTTTTATGACTTTTTAATCAAATTTAAATTATTTGATCTTAGGGTTATCATTAGAGGAGCTGGGTTTACGTTAAACCGGGTAAAACCGTAACGTGCAGGTTTGAGATAAGAGGTGTTTGTTTTTTTTTGAGTAGTATGGAATAACCTCCAAAAACAGAGCTGGACCCAGGAGTGTAGGCTATTTTTAAAAGAAAGTAGGTACATTTTTTTTATTTCGTGGAAACAAACGGTGGTGCTGAAATAAATAGTTTTTCCGCTAATAAAACAGTCTTATGATTTCGATCCGAAAAATGAAAAACCTAAGGTTGTAACGTTCAAAACAAAAAAAATAGCGGGGTTTGAAGTTGTTTTTTTTTTTTCTTTTTTTTTTTTTGCTTCTCATAAAAATGGAGCTCGAAAAAACCCATATGAAAAGTTTCGGTTTTTCCCCCTTTTCAAGTCCCAAAACCGGGATTAAAAAAGATGTTTTAAAAACCCCTTCAGGTCATGGAAAAGGGTTGATTCGGGTTGGGGGGTGGGGATTTAAAATGGGGGTATTTTAAATTTCAATTTCCCCAGCCGGGGAAATTTTGAAAACGGTTTATTTCCCCGGTTGGGGCATATTGAAAACGCATGAGCCCCCCACCAATCATTTTTTTTTAAATGTCTTACTCAGGAA
The DNA here is from genome assembly GCA_021229015.1 of Solen grandis. Lineage (NCBI taxonomy): Eukaryota > Metazoa > Mollusca > Bivalvia > Adapedonta > Solenidae > Solen > Solen grandis. Next base: position 45,408,574 of record CM037793.1, on the reverse strand, counting down.
ATTACGAAAAATTTCCCGAAAAAAAATTTAAAAACGTTTCCAAACCCCAATCCAACATAAAAAATGCAATTAACGTACCAAGTATTAATAAAAAACGGTACTAACGACCTTTAAAAATAAAAGATAAAAAAAAAGATATAAATTTTTCCCCAAGGGAAAGGAATATGGGGGGAAGAGGGTTTTTAAAGTTTTCCCGCGTTGGGAGAGCTTCACCAGCCTTATTTACCTCATATAAATTCAATAAAGGAAAAAATAATACAGTAAAAAATAGAAATATATATATATTTTTTTATCTAAATGACGTAAAAAGGGGGTGGTTTTTTAAAAAACTTTTTAATTCCAGGTCGCGGGGGGGGGGCTTTAAAAACCTTTATTTTTTTCCCCAAAAAAGGGAATTTGAAAATGTTACTAAAATAGTTTTTGTGTACCCCCTTTTAATTGCACCTTTGGCCCCAAAAATGTTTTAAATATCCGGGATTTTTCAGGAGCCACTGGAAAGATTCCCTTTCTTTTGACATGAAATAAATCAAAATTTTTCAAATTTTAATTTATTTAGTTTTTTATTAGATTGATGCTCCTGTATATAAATGTATACGTTTTATAAAACTTTGACCGTTAGGAGCTTTTTTAATGTGCCCAAAAATTTCACCCAAAAACCCCTATGTTAGGTTTTTTTAAATTAAAGTGTATATTTAGGACAAAAAGAATATTTAAATGAATTAAAAAAAAAAAAAATATACCTGATCAATGTAAGGGTTTCTATTGTAATCGTACCCGGTTTTTGTTTCCGGGGTTTTAAAAAATCCACTTTACCTTTTCAGAAAGGAAACATGAAGAATGTCTGGTACTTGTTTTGTAGTATGTTGTTCTTGGGTTGTTGTTTTGGGGCTTTCGCCCAAACAAATATCCCGATTAGCGCCCAAAATCGATTAACACGGGGGGGAATTAAAAGGTACAATGGAAATCATTTATTACCCTTTAAAAACTTATAAAATTTTTTAAAACTTTGCGATGAGAAAAAGCTTAAACCCAAAACCCCATTACTGATAAAAATTTTCCGAAAAATAAAGGAGTGCGACATTTAGGGGCCCCAAAAAATTTTTTGCGAATTTGGGTTTTTCAGAACGCTTTTATTAAAGGGGTTTATGTGACTTTCAGATTTGCTACATGCATGTCGCGCTTTTAGCATTGCTATTGTAGTTAAGCATTTAAGTAATGTTTGGTGTTTTTCTGAGGTTGATTATGAAATTTGTCGTCCATAATCAGTTTTAAATTTTTATTATTTTGAGGTTTTTTTAAAAACTGTTGGAATCTTTGTAAATACTTTTCCCCTTTTTATTAGTTTAATAGATTGGCCTTTTATACTGCTAAAATGAAATCTAGGGCCGAACAAACTAATGTGATTAGAAAAACAAATGATTCTAGGGAGTATTCTGAAAAATAGCAATTACAAAAAATCTTGATTTCCCCCGTAAAAATTTAATTTAGTGGCGAAATCGATAAACATGTTTTCCCCAAGCAAAGATAATAAAAACTATGTTGATGTCTATTTGAATAATGATAAATAAAATTTATTATCGATATTTCTTTTTGTGTATAAAATTTAAAAAATGTGTTCAAAAATTTTCTAATAAATTGTATGGATAATAAAAAAATATAATTGCAATAAATGAAAATTTTTGCTAGAAATGGACAAAAAACATCAAATGTAACCGGTGTGGCACGTACACATGGCCCCCTCCGGGAGGTGCATTATTTTCCCTTTCCCATAGCACCAGAATTTTTTTCCTGAAAAAAGTGACGTGCGAATCTCCATATGCTCTATTTAACAGTTTTATCCCTTATCTAAAAAATTTTAAATTATCAAGGACTAGATTTTTTGGGGGAAAAGACGGACGGACGGCAGACGGAGGCAAACCTAAAGTTCCCTCCCGGGGTAGGGGACTAAAATAAAAATTTCTGTATAGATATACCTTGTCATTTTATTTTTTGGGAATTCTATAACCTTTTGGCGACTCATCGCCTTTGGGCAATCGACAGAAGCAAAAGTGACAGTATTTTTGAAAAAAAAAAGTGTCCCCGAGGAAGTTCTAGAATTTCAAATTTAAAAAGGTTAAACAAACTTTGAAACACAATTCCCCCCATAACATTTTGAAATTTTAATGGCAAAAATATATCCAAGTTAAGGAATTATTAATAAAATAATGAATTGTTCACCAAAGGTTTTTTCAATATTACACTTTTTTTTGAAATTGCGAATTATTTTAAATAAAATTTTAACCCATTGACTGCCTGTACTCAATGGACCTCACTAAAAATAAAAAAAGCTTGTTTTTAAAAGTAAAACTATTTTAAAAAAAAAAAAAAATTTGTGGTTTAACAATACTTACACTTGGGCGACACTGATAATCCTTCGGGGGGCAATGTCGCCCAAAAAGGTTGTGATTTTTTTCGCCCAAAGTTGGATTGTTCTAAATATTAATATTATATATTATATTAATATTTTATAGTTGAAAAAAGAGAGTTCGCGATAACTTTATACAAATTGTAGAAAGCAGGATCATGCGTTAAAAAAAACATCTTTCTGTAAGAATGTATTTATTTTTTTAATTTTGAAAATTTTTCCCGTATTTTTTAAAATGTAAAAAAAGTTAAAGTTTTAGCAGTTTTTTAAAAAAATATTATCATCTCATCGATTAGCTTTGAAAAAGGGGGGGACTGTCTATATCGCAGGTATTAAAAAGACTTGGTTCTTATGTACTTTTTTGAAGATGAATATCAAAGTATATTTGAATGTACACTCTACCTAAGTATTAGCGAAGGTATATACCTGACTGTTCAAAACGATCAAAAATTTTTAAACTACCAGCTTCTAAAAGGGAAAAATATTACGATTTGAAAAATTTTTGGTTTTGTATTTAAAGCTTTGAAATAACAAAAATTGTGTTGGACTTAATTTGAATCAGGGTATAAAAATTTTTGATAAAATATATTGTATGCAAATTAAGCTACAAAATTATAAAGTGAAAAAAATTTTGGTTTATGTTTTTACGATTATCTTTTTTAAATTTACGGTAGGCTGTAATTGATTTAATATTTATTTTTAAATTTGAAAAAAAAAAATGCCCCTATTTTCGGCAAAAATTTATTTATAATGTGTTGATTTGTAAAAGATCATGGGCTATCTAAGTGTATTTCATCTGTAGTCTATTCTGTATTGTAAATGCATTGTATAAACAATTAACTGAAAAAATAGGGAAGTACTTACCATTTGTTTAGTCCCTAAAATCTAAAAATTTACAAAATTTACCCCGGGCTTTTAATATCAAAAACCCAAAGGGGCAAGCATTTAAGTACTGGTCCAACCAAGAAAACCTTTGAGAGGGGTTGAAATAAAATTTAAAGAATTGTTTCCCAAAGATATAAAATAAATAAGAAAAAAATTTATGCACCAAAATATAAAAAAATATATCAAAATTACACACTGAGTTTAAAAAAAAATATGAAGTTATGTTTTTAAATATTCCAAAACCCTTTTGGGAGAAATGTGGGCGATTGCAACTTTCCCCAAAGAGGGATCTCATATTTTCGATCCAATGCCATCCCTTATCCAGCTTTTTTTGTATAACTGTATAAACGTACCCCTTCGTCGACCCCGAGTAACCCAAAAGAAAAAGATTTTAAACGTTAAATGGGTACACCCAAGTCAAACATATTAACGAGATTAAAAAAAACTATCCAGCGTAATACTTTACACCTCGTAAGGATACGTATTCAAATTTTTCAGCTATACTTACAGAACAAAGCTATCCCCGATAGCAATATATAAGGAACCAATTTGGGTCCCATATTGGCTACCCACATGGGACCATGTCGAAAGTGCAACCTGTTTTGGCCTGGGGTCCCCTAGGCAGCCCACCAAGATCCATATGGGCACTTCAAGGGACCAATAAGGGAGCCCCCCAAGTCCAATTTGGGCCCCAATGGGCTCCCCCCATGGGACCCCTGTCAAAAGTGCAAAACCCGTTTTGGCCTGGGTCCCAAAAGGGCAACCCCCAAGATCCAATATGTCCCCCCAAGGGTCCATATGGGGCAGCCCGCCTAGATTCTACATGGGCCCCAAAGGGCTACCCACGGGACCCATGTCGAAAGGCAACCCGTTTTGGCCTGGGTCCCCTAGGGCAGTCCCCCAAAATCCAAATGTGGGCCCTTAAGGGGCCCATTTTGACCCTTTTGCATGTAAAATTGCCCCCTACCACTGCACTGTCTGAATGTGCAGTCAAATGTGGAAAATTTTACCAGTAGCCTCTGAAAATTTGTCGCTCAAAAATTTAAAATTTCTGAAAATCGAAAAAAAGGTCCCACAAATAAACTACAGTTTCTTTTAAAAAATTTAAATTTAAGCACATGCTGAGAAATACAAATCGAAAAGTATAATTCTTAAATCAATTTTTAAAACAAATGGATATTTTTCTTTTCAATTGCTATTTAAGTTTAAAAAATGATGTTTGATTTCCTAAACCCTAAAACAATTTTTTATGCAACAAAAAAACACTTAAAGATTGGCATATCTTTAAATGCACAGAAACTCAATCACCCATTTTACAAAAAAAGCATGATATTGTAAAAAAAAAATTTTTATATAAAATAACAAGCATAAAGATAGACTAATAAAAGCACAAATAACCATAGCACATTATCTCGTTTAAGTTCTTTTTAAACCCTTTAAAAAACTTGAAATATGAAGTGTCATTTAAAAATTTAAAAAAAAAGGTTAACGTAATGGGATTCTTCAGCTGATGACGAAAAACTATTTAAAATTTTAAATCAACCATATCAAACTGGGTGATGAAAAATTTTTTTACAGACTAAGCAAACTTTTTAGCAAAATTTTTTCATGGATATGTGAAATTTTTTTTGTATAAAAAAAATTAGATTGTTGGCATAGCAGGTTTAAAAATGTGATTAATCTTATCAGGGAATTTCATGCACATTAGTAGCCAATCTCCACAAAATTGTTAGTTTCAGAACAGATTCTTTAAACTTAAAAAAAAGAAAAAATAGTATATTTTAATCAAATTTGAGTGTTGATAAATTAAAGGACTGATATTCAATTATTCAAAAATAAATTTTTAAAATTTTCCCCTAGAATTCTCCTCTATTATTGAGGTGTCTCCCGTTGGAATTCCCACATTGAAAAATTGCTGACTTTTGTTGCATGTTTTTTCCCCCTTCCCTGTCCCGTACCACCTGCCAGCCCCTTTTGACCTCTTACTCAGCGTCTTCGTGCGTGGTTCTGAAAGTTCAAAAAGGATAAAATATTATTTCTTAAGAAGAAAACCCCAAAAAGTTTGGGGGTTAAAAATTTGGCCCTTGAAACAAAAAAAAAATAAAATGAATGAATAAAAGTATCATTTTTTTTCATATGTTTTCCACTGAACAATGCTTTTATAAATAAAACAAAAAGTGGAGATGTGGTTATCGCTCAAACCCCTGGGTTTATTTGTCTTAAAAATATCTTTTTGAAAATGAATAAAAATTTAATGTTCCAAGGCTTGACTATGACTTATTACATTTAAAACTTGGCTAGAGTTTTAAATTTCAGTAAAACTTCTGTTAAAAATTCAGCATGATATGCAGATTGGTAAATGGCAGCATCCCCCTTCGTCCTGGAGTTGTAGTTTCTCCGATCATTTCCTTCAGAAAAACCCCCACAAAAGTCCAGAGATTTGAACCCAAAGGGTGACAGGTATTCTATCTACAATTACACAAGCGTATACATTAGAACAGCCGTTCTATTTGTAAGAATGTGAATCCCTTTAAAGTAGCTTTATGTATTCTGTAGCAAGTTTAAATGCAAGGCATTTTTGATGGAATACAAGTGATTTATAACAGTGCTTTTGATACAGAAAAAAAATAAAAAATGATAATAGAAAAAAAAAGATTTTTTTTCGGATTTGTTATCTTGTAGGATACTATATGGGAAATTTTACCAGACAATTGCCAAAAACAGTACGTAACTTTTTTTTATTATTTAACCAAATTTTAAAAATACAGTTAAAAATTCAAAAAGTTTTAACAATAAATTTTATTTACTTTTGATCAAATTATTTTTCTTTGGGCTCAAATAAAAATTTTGCAGATAAAAGTAAATTCTACATTAGATTTGAATTGGAACACCCGGGACATACAATATACGATAAAAAAGTCGAATTAGCTGCGAAAATACGTTACAAAAGAATTCCTTGTTCATAAACAGAATGATTTTCAATAAAACACAAGATTAATATTAGAAAAGCTTTTTAATCAATGTTTTTACATATATTTCACGTTTAGAATGGGTAATGGTTCGTTGGCCCTCCTCGAAGAAAAGCTAAGTAGGTTAACATCGCGTTGTGTTGTTGACCGTTTTGGGTTTTAATATTTCGGTTGTCGGAATTAGAGGCATGTGCAAAAAAATTATATCGGGACCCCATGGGTTTATAGTCAAAAACTCAATAGGCATACCCCGATCAGCCCCTGTGGGTCAGTATGGGAAAGAAAAACTTTATTGGGACCTACAGGGGGCCACATAGCAAAAACCTTGGGCACGTACAGCCCTTTTTAAGGGTTTTTAACAATTTCGCTTACCAAAAGATTCGTTTTTATCGCGTACGTAGTCATGTTTCCAAAGTTCACGATACGGGCTTTTAAGTTTTGTCAACCCTTTTTCCCGTCTTTAAATAAAAAAAAATGATTAAAAAGGGGCAAAGATAAATCTTGTTAAATATATTAGTTTTTTTCATAATAATACAATTTAAATTGTGCTTTCTGTAGACATTTTTTATATGATTTTAAATTTTTTTTTTTACTGTAAAGAACTTATTAAAAAGTATTAGTAATCAAAAGTAATATCAAAACTACATGATATGCCGTTTTATATTGCAGAAACTTTTTTAAAACTTAAAAAACTTTTTTAAATGTTTTTTTAATAGACGTCGCAAGCAACCACTTAATTTTTTCAATGAAAAACATAAAGATGTACGAAGTTGAAGCATCCCCATTTAACCACAGAAAAACACGCAGTTTCAAACGGGTGAAGTTTAGTTTTTAATGTTCGATTTGCGATAATTTTCAGCGGACTAAGATTTTTTTGATGCCCTTTTATTTAAATCAGTATCTTTCATGTAGTTACCGTTTAAATTTGCTTTTTTTCTAAAAATTCAAATGATCCATCAATTAATTGTAAAAAAAAAGGGGTCATCAAAACATTTTTGTGTTTATCGATATGGCCACCTTGTGATGTTACGCAATTTTTAGCAAAACAGTGCGGTTGGACGTGAAAGATGTTAACCCCCCAGATAGCAATTAAAGGGCCCTTGGGTCCTATGGTTCCCGACTGGGCCCATTTGGGCAACCCATTGGGACCTGTCGAAGTGCAACCTTTTTGGTCTGGGTCCTTGGGCAGCCCCCCAAAATCCATAGGGCCCCTCAAGGGTTCCCCCATGGGCAGCCACCTGATTTAATTGGCCCCCTATGGGTACCCACAGGGACCCATGTCGAAAGTGCAACTGTTTTGGGCCCGGGGTTTCCTATGGGCAGCCCCCAAGATCCAAAATTTTGCCCTAAGGGTCCCATATGGGCCGCCTTTGATTTACATGGCCCTTGGGTCCCACAGGGACCCCTGTCGAAAGTGCAAACCGTTTTGGCCTGGGTCCCATATAGGGAGTCCCCCAAGATCCAAAATGGGGGCCCCTTAAAGGGGCCCCTATTTGACCCCTTTGCAGTAATATGGTCCATACACTGTATGTCTGAATGTGCAGTCAAAAATGGAAAAATGGTACCCAAAGGCTCTGAAAAATTTGTTGTCAAAAAAAATATTTGAAAAAACAGAAAAAAAGGTCCCTCAAAAACAACATACAGTTTTATTTTTCTTCTTATTTAAATTAAAAAATTCAATTTTAAACAATGCTGAGAAAAAACAAATCGAAAAAAATAATAATTCATTCAAAACAATTTGAATACAAATGGTATTTTTCATTTTCAATGTGCTATTTAAAGTTTAAAAATAAAGTTTGATTTCCTAAAAATAAGAAATTTCTTTTGAACAAAAAAAAAAAAACTTTAAAAATTTCATATCTTTAAAAGTTTAAAAAACAATAATTTACAAAAAAACAATTTTTTGTAAAAAAAAAATAATAGATAAAAAGCTTTGACAATAAAAGCATCACAATCACCACTAATCTATTATTCGTTTAAGTTCTTAAACCTTTAAAATACTTTAAAAATGAAGTGATTTTGAAATTCAAAATAAAAAAAGGCTAGTTTAATGATGGTTACTTCGCGTAATTTAAAATACTTTTAAAACAACCATATCAAATGGGTGTGAAAATTAATTATACAGGGGTAAGCAGATTCTTGTTCAGCCAAGTGATAATGGTGTGTGAAAAATTTTTTAAAAAATTAGATTGTTGGCTAGCTGTTTAACAATGTGAAAAAATAATTGGATTATTTTTTCAGCAATTTTCAGCACATACTAGTGTCCATTCTCCACAAAAAAAATTTTTAGTTAAGGAACGATTCTTTAAACTTAATAAAAAAAAAATAGTATAGTATACTTAATTCAAATTTTTGGACGTGTCTGAAAAAATAAAGGATGATATTTCAAATATCAAAAACTATTTAAATATTCCTTGAATCTCTCCCCTTTCTTATGAGAGTGTCTCCCGTTGGTTCCAATTGAAGACTTGTCTGACTTTTTTTGCACGTTTTTTTTCCCCCCTTCCCCGTCCGTAACCTCCAGCCCTTTTGACCTTTCGCAGCGTCTTCAGTGCTGTGATTTGAAAGTTCAAAAAGGTTAAAATAATTTGAGAAGAAAAAAACCAAACAATGTTGGGGGCTGTTAAACTTGGCCTTTTAAACTAAAACATATAACTGATAGAATAAAAATTTCATTTTCTTTCATTTGTTCCCCGAACAAAGCATTTTATAAATAAATTAAAGTGGGATGTGTGTTTTCAGAAGCCTCAGGGTACTATTTGTCTTAATGTCTTGCTTGTAAATGATATAAAAATTAATAATTCCAAGGATTGACTTGCTTCTAATATTTAAGATTGGTAGAGTTTATTGCAGCAAAACTTCTGTAAAATTCATCCATGAATGAGTTTGGTAAACGGGCAGCACCCCCTTCGTCCTGGGGGAAATTGTAGTTTACTCCGATCATTTCCATTCAGAAAAACTCTCACAAGTCCAGAGTTTGAACTAAACAGGTTGGCAGGTTTCTATCTAAATTAACAAAGCGTTTTACATTATAATCTCAGTTTTATGTCAGAGATGTGATATTTTTAATGTTGCTTATTTTTTTCTGTAGCAAATTTTAAAAAAACAAAACATACTTTTATCGGATAAAGTGATTTAAAAAGTGCTTTATGATACAGAAATAAATAAATAAATAAATAAATAATTTAAAAGTAAAAACGATTTGTTGAGGATTTGTTTTTGTAGGAAAAAAATATGGAATGTATCCCGAAAATTGCTCATTACAGTACGTAAAAATTATCATTATTATTTAACAATACCGTAAATAAGCAAAGTGTAAAAATAAAAATTTTAACTAATTTTGTAGAAAATTTTTGATCGTTGGCCCAAAAATAAAATTTATGCAGTAAAAATAATTCTGACTTTGATACCCCGATTTTTTAAAACCGGTACATACAAAAACGATAAAACAAGTCGAACTCAACTCGCGAAAATACGTTTCAAACCAAAGCCCTTTTTAATTCAGAATGATTTTCAATAAAAAGCAAAGACTTAATTTTTAGAAAGGCTTTAATCCAAAAGTTATACATACGTATTTCCCGTTTTGAATAGGTTAATAATTGTTTGTTTGGCCCTCACTCTGAAGAAAAAACTAAATAGGTTAAAAATTTGGTTTTGTTGTTGACCCTTTGGGTTTTAATATGCGGTTAACCCGGAAATGTAGAGTGCGCTGTGCAAAAACTTATATTGGGCCCTTTGGGTCCCACATAGTCGAAAACCCTAAAGGCATCCGATAAAACCCATGGGGTCCAGAAAAAAAACTCTGTTATGGGACCCACATGGGTCCCCCAAAAGGGAAACCCCTATAGGGATACACAGATACAAACCCCCATGGGTCCGGTAGGGGGGAAAAATTAATATGGGACCAATGGGCCCAACTGTCAAACCCCTAAGGTACCAGATCAGCCCATATTTCCCTTATGGGGAAAAAAAAAAATATATATGGGCCTTATGGGACCCACTAATTTAGCCCCTATGGCATACCCCGTACAGCCCATATGGGTCCAATATGGGTAAAAAAAACATATTTGGGGCCAACATGGGTCCCACATAGTTTGCCCATTAGGGAACCAGATACAGCCCATATGGGGGCCCTTCCCTTGCTTTTGGGCAATATTATGAATGCTTCTAGAGTATTCTGTATTTGCTTTTTGGAAGCTAAGAAAGTGTGTTGATTGCACGCGACATTCACGACATTGGGGGCATTCAGATTTTTAATGTCGCAGCGACATTCAGAAAATTTGGTTAGATTTTTTAATGTCGCAGCCCCCATTTACGACAAATTTGGGCATACAGTTTTTAATGTCGCGGCACGACTTACGACATTGGACATTAGATTTTGAATGTCGCACGCGCATTCACGACATTAGACATTCAGTTTTTTAATGTCGGCAGGGGCATTCAGGGCATTGGCATACAGATTTTGAATGTCGCGGCACGACATTTGGAAAAAAGATTTTGAATGTCGCACGCGACATTACACATTTTACATTCAGATTTTGAAAGTCCAGAAAGACATTCACGACATTGGACTACGTTTTGAATGTCGCGGCACGACATTCACGACATTGGACATTCGATTTTGAAGTCGAAAGCGACATTACGAATTGACATTTAAAATTTTGAATGTCGCAGCACGACATTCACGAATTGGCTCAGATTTAATGTCGCGGCACGACATTTGGGCATAAGATTTTGAAGTGCACGCGACATTACGACTTAGAATTCAGATTTTTAATGTCGCAGACGACATTCCGAAATTGGCTTCAGATTTTGAATGCGGGCACGACTTACGACATTGGACTTCAGATTTTGAATGTCGTACGGACATTTAGACTTTTGACATTTAGAAATTTTTAATGTGCAGCACGACATTCAGACATTGGACATTCAGATTTTGAAAGACGCGGCACGACATTCACGACATTGGACATTCAGATTTTGAATGTCGCGGCACGACATTCACGACATTGGACATTCAGATTTTGAATGTTGCACGCGACATTCATGACATTGGACATTCAGATTTTGATGGTCGAGCGACATTCACGACATTGCACGTTCAGATTTTGAATGTCGCAGCACGACATTCACGACATTGGACAAACAGATTTTGAATGTCGCGGCACGACATTCACGACATTGGACATTCAGATTTTGAATGTCGCGGCACAAACATTCACGACATTGGACATACAGATTTTGAATGTCACACGCGACATTCACGACATTGGACATTCAGATTTTGAATGTCGAATGCGACATTCACGACATTGGACATTCAGATTTTGAATGTCGCGGCACGACATTCACGACATTGGACATTCAGATTTTGAATGTCGCAGCACGACATTCACGACAAGATGTTGCGAAGGTCATTCATTCTTCTACAGTTCTCTTTTGTAAAAGATTAAACAGACACAGAAATGATTACTATGGAAGCAGATTAATAAAAAAATACAGATTCTCTCCTCATTGAACATAATTGCAGCAGCGTCTTAACTTTCTCACACGACCATGCGGACACGCTGCGAATTGGAGGTCTACGTTTATTCTGTTCCACAGTTGCTGCAGTAATGAGCGATCGAATTATCCCATGATGTCTTGTTCTTATATACAGGTTTAGGTATATACCCACAATGACTATAGTCCAGACCAAATGTACTGTAAGGTAAAAGGAATGACAGAAAATGGCCGGTGCGAACGCAGAGAGCCTGCCGATATAGCGTTTCCGCAGAGAGCCTGCCGATATGGTTATGCACCGTGTGTTTGATAACGCAATCAATTTAAACTTTCTGGACTCTTTGCGCATGTTAAGGTACGGCAATTTTACTTGTCTAAAGGCAATATACAGATAAAACAACTCTTTTTTGAATTTTCGCCCACGGGGCTTTATCAAAGATCATGAGGAAATACAAAAGCACTACATTATTGCATTTTGACTAAAAACAATATGGCATAATGTAAATATATAAACAGGAAATGACGTCATAAACGTTGACGTCATATATTATTGCGCCAAAAATTTACAGGAATCTTGTACAAAGCAATATCTAAATCTATCATTTTGCTATAGTTTGGTTTTTTTTTTAATATATATTTATATTTATTATCATTATTTTAACAAAGAGGTCATAATTAAAACAGGTTGCCTATCAATAATCAAACATCATGATCTTTTTCTGTTGGTAACACATTGACTTTGGCTCCTTTTAATGCAAAAATATTCGTATTTATTTATGACGTCAGAAATAGCTATAAAAGTTTTCGCGCTCTGCAGCTGCAAGTTATGTGTGGATTTTCTTGAAATTTTCACAAAGGTGTTACTCGAGATTTACATTATTATATCTCTTTCGCTTTTACATGTTCGACAATCCAAGCTAAATATTATATTTGTGAACGCTGACGTCAATTGACATTGTGGTGTCTAAAACTAGTTTTAGGCAAAACTTTACGGGTTTTAAGCATTGCATGTGGACCGGTTTGCATGAAACTTTCACTGAAGATGCAGAATAGAATCTTATAGTTAATAGTCACCTCCGTTTTCGGAAAATTAAAAAAGTCAATGTCATATGTCAATTCTCGTTTTTTGTTTTCTTTGGTGTTATATATCTAAAAAACGAACATTATTCTGTCTCGAGACATTAAAGGTAAAGTCCCTGTAATGGTTAGCTACGTCTTGGACACTTAACCTCTACCAAGACACCAAGGTACCCTAATGAAACATTAGGAAACCTTGGTTATCTCCGTCACAGGGTTATTAGGTCCGAAATGTAGCGGAACCATTACAAGGACTTTACCTTAAGTGCTTCAAAAGCTTTTCCAGATGATTCTCTTTTTTTTTTTTTTTGAAACCGGACTTGAAATAGCTCTGTAATGGCGGAAAAAAGAGGAAATTGTGTTTACCCATAGTTTACAATGTATCGATTTTGTAAAATATAATTATGAACATTATTTATAACCCGATTGTTTTTTTTCAATGTTATTCATTTTTTATGATTACAACGTTATGGGGGGGGGGGGGGAGAGAGAGAGAAGAAGTATTTGAAAAGAAAATATTTTTGTTGATTATTGCCGTCTTATCGAGGTTTAACCATATATATCTTAAACGCGTTAATCATTCCATACATGCAAACTAAAATGATGCATACTCGAGACATTTGTTGTGGTACATATGTTTTTAAAATTTTGACATAATTTAAGAAATTTATATGAATTTCTTTTTCTAAAAAATCTGCATTTAGTCACAAATTGTCCAATTTTCTCACTACCCAATTTAATTTTAAGTGTGCTGTTCTGATTATATAAATATTCCATGTCCCTTGAAGCATAGCAAGAATTTCTATTTTATTTTGATTCAAATGAATGGAAAAGTGTTTGGTACAAAGGAAAATGTATGCACTTTTTGAAACTAGGCCTTGTTTGTTTCCTCGCACCTTTCAACTTTGTAAAACAGATGTAGTACATTAAGGTAGCATGAAAAGCTGTTGAAAGCATGGACCTGTGGACAACATAAGTTCATCTGATCAGGCCTGGTTTGCATTGAAGAAATTCCTGTCGTTTTATTTTCGTACAAATGAAATCTACTTAAGACATGTTATCGAAACAAGACATATGATCCCGGACACAAGGCGCCCCGGATTCCGGAATTTTCCCAATAGTCGAGTAAGCGAACATAATGACAATGAACATAATTTCATTCAACAGAGCCTTATATTCTATTCACTTATCATTTCAAGGCATAATTTTGATTTAGATCATACTTCTTTATTAACCAAGCATCACCACAAGTTAACCAGACATTATTTTAATTTAACATAACATCCTTTCATTCAAAAGAATATAATCCTTAAAAAAAATCTTCATCAAAAGTTTACAGAGCATCAACTTATTCATCAAAACAAAATCTTTCATTAACTAGATAACATTGTAATGTCAACCAAATACCAAGTCCATACCAGAAAACGACATGTCCATACAACAGAAATGATTGTTACTTTACAAAATATCATCAATAATTAAAAAAACAACAACCGTATTATGATGTCACAACACACATGTTTTGTTTTAAACGGTCGCGAAGTCTATACTAAGGACGTTTCAGCGGGTTACCACTCATTTTAATTTTGGTAACAAATAATCTTTAAAAAAAGAATGTTTAAGGAAAATCCAAAATTTTAACATTCGTTTGTTTATAAAAATTGATGTTTTTGAGAGTATATTTGCCAAAATTTGGGGGAAAACAAATGCTCACATTTTTGTGTTTTTATGCAATTTGGCTAAAGTTTCAATAATAAAAAATATTTGAAAAAAAAAAACAAAACAAAAACAACAACAACAAAACAAACAAACATGATGAGGTTTATATTGTTTTACATTTCCAGAAAGCCTTAATATCAGTGGATTGAATTAGAAAAAATAAAGAAAATATGTCCATTAAAATTAACAAATATATATATATATAATTTAATAACTTTAGGGTATATTGGTCATGCACAATGGAGATTCTGCTCGTTATATTTTCTAATGCATGTTTGACAGTATTTTCATCTGTATCTTATAGACACACCGGCTCGAAGTTCCATGTGGCGATTCGCCCAAGTGTCAGCACCGATTGCCCGTGTTTCTGATTGGTTGTTTGTTCCTTCCAACAATTTTTTTTTAATTTTTAATTATCCGGTAGCCCCGAAACGAAACATTTTATTGATGTTCCCATCAGGACCCAAAATTCGGACTTTCTGGGGTTTTAAACGGGTTTATGCTTGATTAATTCTAATATGAACATCGACGTATTCTTTTATGTATTTCTAAAGAAGATACCGATAAATTGGTAATTATAAATTTTTTGAAAACCCCGCTACTTTTTTTTTGTTGGTGAGGGAGGGCCCCCTGTCACCCCTTTAGATGCAAGGGGTCTCTGCAAAAAATTGGGTTTTTATTGTTTAGGAAAAGGAAATAATTTTCCTCCCCCATTGGTGTTCTGTTTTGTATTTTTATGCAGTTTGTAGCGTTTGTTTTCTATCAAATCATTTAAAATATGTTGGTTTTTATTTTTTTTTTCATTATATTAAAATTTGAAAAAAAAAATCATCTAGAGTTTTGTTTTTATAATAATTTTTTATTTTTTTTTAAACGTTACTCCAAAAGCGCACCCGAAAAATGTTATACTTAATTCTTCTTAAGAGAAAAAAAAATAAACAAAAAATGTATTATGTATTTAAAAATTTTTGAACCGAGGGTTTTCAATTAAAAGTTGCAAAGCAAAGTAAACGTACTTGTTTTTCAAAAGTATTCATTTTTTAAATTTAAGATGTCTATTTTGGTAAAAAACGACGATTGAAAATTTTAAATTTGGATAGTCTATGGGGTTGAAAGTGTAAGAAAATTTCATGAATGTTTGGGAATTTCGTTGGTATCTATAATTTAATGGGGAAAATTTAGTATAAGGGTTTGTAAAAATTATCGTCGCGGAGAAAAGAAACACTGTAAATCACAAAAATTAAATTCCATTTTCTGATTAATTTCAAAACCTAAGAATTTTACAGCAACGTTTTTGGCTGTTTTTATGATTGACGGGTTTTAAATGTTGGTACCCAAGTTACGAAGTTATTTTAGAAAATAAGATTTTTTAAAATAATTTTTTGTTAGAAAACGAAGGGCCCACCTTTTAGTTTTTTTTAGTATAAGTGAAAAAATATGGTGAAAAAAGTAATTAAGACTTTTTAAAAAAAAAAAAAAAATTTTTCAAGATGAGCCCACAGAGGTTATACGAATAAAATGGAAATAATTGTAAACTGAAATCTAACGGTCTTAAATTGGCGGAAGATCGTTATTGGAAAAATGAAGGCGAGAGCATAAAAAGTTATTCACAAAATAAGCGAGAGAGCCCCCTGGCTTAAAAAGGGGTAAGGAGACCCCCCGGACCAACAAATTCGAAAGTAGGGGGTTTCGAATTTATGTAAATATGGGCCCAAATATGTTATCTTTTGTAAAATATACAAAAAAATACGTACGATGTTCAAATATGAATGAAACCCAAAAGAGTCCCTCGAATTTAAAACCCCGAGAAGTCCCGAGGTTGTTTTGGGCTCATAAATTTTTTGTGATTTTCGGGGCGCAGTCGCGATAATTGAAAGGCAGCATAAAACAGCAAAGAATAATGTAATGAAATTTATTTTTGACAACTCCCCAATTTGGGTGCCCATTGTCTTTTTTTGGCCATCCGCCTTGGCATTTTGTTTATGGCAGAAAGGGTGCGGAACGAAGGGGTGCCTTAGGTTTTCTGCAGAGAGATCCCGTATACGTTTCTGCGAAGAGGGTTTATGGTTATGGCCGTGTAATAGTAAAGAAATTTTCGGGTTTTTGCACGAGTGTAAAGTTTAAAAAGATGACTTTTCCTTCAACATTTGCAATTTTACGTTTTTGGGTATATATATTAATTAAAAGATCTGTATGTTTGATTTTTGCTTGAATAATATAGGGGCTATGTTTTTAAAATGTAGAACTAAATCCATGCAATAAAAAGAGAAGGAGAGAAGAGAGAGAGAGAGAGGGGGTTTTTGGGAGAGTAAAACACGTTTGTACAAAAAACACACACACCAACCCGAGGAGAGAGAGATAATTCAGCATGAGGGGGAGAAAATAAGAATTCACAATTTGATTTAGGGTCCCCTTTGAAAAAAAACCTTTCCCCCCTTCTTTACCCCCCTCTGCCCGAACAGGAGGTTAGGTGTTCTCAAGATAGAAAATATCCCATCCAGAGAAAGACCTGTTTGCAGGCCGTATATTACTTCATTCTGTATTCCCTTTATCGTTTTGTAACATGTTGGAATTATGTTTGTTAACGTGATATGGAGTTTACAAAATTAAAACAAATTGGGGAAGGGAACAAAAAACCCAATCAAAACCGGGCAAGGGTGTGACATTGGGGAATGCCACAGGGAAAACTTCGAGGGTGTGTTATAAGATACAGATGAAAATAGTCAAACTGCATTAGAAAAATATAACAGATAGAATTTTTTGTGCTTGAAATATATATAAAAATATTTTTTAAATTTTTAAAATGGACATATTTTCATTTTTGGGATTTTGCCTGTCTGGCAAAAAGTCCTTTTGGGTTTGTATTTTTTTATTTTTGGGGATTTTGACAGGCAGAAATCCTATTGGGTTTGTATATTTTTTATTTTAGGATTTTGTAGGGCAGAAAGTCCCTTGGGTTTGTATGTTTTTTTATTTTATTCTTCTTTTTTTTTTTCTTTTTTTTTGTTTAATTTCTTATATTTTAATTTTTTTATGGTAAAAACCCATGAACGGCATTGTTTTTGTAAATTTTTTATTTCAAAGATTTTTTTAGGCCTGAGATATGAGTACATTACATTGTTACAAAAGATTGTAGATTGTTTTTTCTGGACCGTTTCCATCAAAACTTAAGAAGTGTTTTTTTTTTTTTCTGTTGTGATCCCCCGGGTTGTTTTTTTTTTTCCCAAAATTTGAAAAGGGGAAGGTTTTATGGCGAATCCAAAATTGAACCTGCGTAAAATTTTAAAGCGTAAAAATCGCTTCCAGAGAGTTAAGGGTGATTTTTTTGAAAAAAAATAAGCCCCCAAAATTTCTTTATTCTGTGAAGATGTGTTATTTGACGTCAAGAGTCTAAAGGGGAAAATAAATTTTAATTTTAAATTAACTTCCCTATGTTGTAAGTCCCAGATGAAAATTTAATAGTTTATGTACAATTAAACATTTTGATTTATGTTTTTTTTTTGCTATGTGTGTTTTTTATGTAAATTGGCGTTAAAAATATTTTACGCGGGTTTAAATCGTTTTTCTGGGTATTTTCATAAATTTTAAGAAAGTGTTGTTTCATTAGTTTTGCTCCGGTATTTATTTTTAAATTCGAAAAAACAAAGGTTTTATTTACATCCAAAGATTCGAACCATTGAGTAAAAAATCGGGTTTTAGGGGAGTTAGAAATGAATTTAGAGAGAATTTTAAACCCCAAGTGTATTTTAAATTGTGAAGAGAAATCATTTGAGTAATTTAGTATAAAATTAAAAAAATCTGTATTGAGTTAAGTAGATGTTTTTTTTGTTTCAAAACCCTGGAAAATTTAAAGGCGTTTCTTCAATTATGTGTTTTGATTGGGAAAGTATTTTTTTTTCATGTGACGTCAAAAAAAGTAGAAATTTTTTTCGGGAGGGCAAAAAAAGGGTTTTAGCGATTATAGCCCTTTAAATTTTTTGGGAAAGATTTTTATCAAAATTTTTACAGAATGTATATGCAACACTGTTCCTTTGTAGTTTTCCCAAATTTTAAAAAGGGAATGGTTTTATGGGAATAAGATTGAACAAATTAAAAAGTTAAAAAATTAAAAAGTATAAAATAGGATCCCGATCAATTGAAAGTGTATTTACATGAAAATTTTTTTTTGTATTTGGGGATTTTTTTTAAATTTTTGGGGAATGTCAATTGACGTCATTGAGTCTCCGGTAAAAAAAAAAATTTTTTTATCTAATGAAATTTTTATGTTATGGGTTCCCCTTTGCATGAAAATTAAAGCGTATATTTAAAAAATGAATATTTCATTTTATTTTAAAATTTTTTGTATGAGTATATGGGCGTAACTTTGCGTTTCTATTCCCCAAAAATTAAGGATGTTAATGGGTTTGGCTCTAGTTTTGATCCCCGGTTTTCCCTTTTTCAAAAATTTTAAAATTTCAATGGCTTATGGCGAGATTGGGCTTTAAATTCAAATGCGTATAAAATTTTTTCGTATGTCCCAGGTGTGTATTTGGTAAAATATATTTCTTGGTTTCTATATTTTGAAAAAATGAAGTCATATGACGTCAAAAAGGGGTAGAAGGAAAAAAAATTTCTAATTTCTTTTTTTTTCTTGTTAATATTATATGTTGCAAAGACCAAGGCCTTTAAATTTAAATTTTCATATATTCACATTACAGATTTTGATACAAAAGATTTTAAATTTTCCCATACGTGTTTTGACGTCAAAGTTTAGTGTAAAAAAAGTTTGTTTCGCGGTTAAAGTTAAATTTTGGACCCATTTTAAAAAAAAATTTTCGAAAGTTTTATTTTAGTTGGGTTTTGATTAAAGGGGTTTTTCCCAAAATTTGAAATGTCAAAGGTTTTAAAGGGAATAAGATTGAACCATTGCGTAAATTTCAAATAAATAAAAAAAGTTTAGATGAGGGTTTGCTGATATTTAATTGGGGAAAATAGTTTAAGCTTTTTTTATTTGTAAGGGGGAATTTTTAGAAATGAAGTCATTTGAATATATGAGTATAAGGTTTAAAAAAATTTTCTATCCAAGGTTGTTTCTATATGTTGCAAAAGGGTCCCGGGGAAAAGCAAAATTAATAATTTTTAAAATATTAAAATTTGTTTATTGATTTTTTAAGCCCCGGGGGTATTTTTTAAGTAAATTTCGTCCCCAAAAGATTTAAAGTGGGTTTTTGCCTTGTTTGGTCGAGGTTCAACAAAAAATTTTCCCTTTGTGTATGTAAATTTCTAGTTTTTCACCCCTGTTGTTTTTCCCTATTATAAAAAAAGGTTTATGGCGAATCCAAAAATTTGAAATTTAGTCAAAATTTAAATTTTCGTTTAAAATCGTTCCCGAGGTTAGAAAGTGTATTGGGGTGAATTAAGTTTTAAAGTCTATGGGGTCTGTGAGTTACAAGTCTTATATATTTTTGACGGAAAATTAAAAGGGGTTTTTTGGGCCCTTTGGTTATTTTTTTTTTTAATTTGCATGAAATTTTGATGAAGTGCAGATTGCCCAAGGCGCAATTTACTTGCGTTTCCCGAAAAAAAACAAGGGGGCAGTGTATATTTCAAATTTTTTTTTTTCTTTGGCCCTTTAAAAATCTCTAAAAAGATTTTAAAAATTTTATGAGACACAATTTAAAATTATTTGTGTGCTTTGAAAGACCTTTAGCTTTTTGATCGGGGGGGAATCAATTGAGTTTGGGTGAAAAACGAAAATTCTGTTACCCCCAAAGCGTTAAAAAAGTTTATATCTGAATAGTTTGATTTTTGAAAAAAATGAATTAATTATCATTTTTTTGAGAATGTTTGGGCGTTTTTTGGTTTCTTTTTAAATTTTCGATTGAAAAAATATGGGTTGAAAAAAAGAAATTGTGTATGTTATTTATGTAACCCCAAAATTTTGCAAATTTTTTGAAAGGATAAATTTAAGAATTTTTTTGGGAAAAAGATTATGGGAAAATTTGGGCAACTTGTAAAAAAATGTGTCAAAAAAAGAAAAGATGTTAAGTTAATTTTGAATGAGATAAAAGTTTCGTTTGACAAAGTGATGAAGTTTTATTCTTTCAAGGAAAGAAATTTATTGTTTATTTCTGTTTTGTAAAATTTGTTGGGCAAAAAATGAAATTGAATTGAAGTGAAATTAATAAAATGTTATTTTTAAAAAAGAAAAAATACGTAA
>CM037793.1:45338248-45387719 GCA_021229015.1 Solen grandis | reverse complement strand
ACTCGAGATCTAAAGAGTTTTGGAAGTATTTCAAGAGAAATTTTAAATCAAAAAATGATATATCTTTAGATGAGTTTCAAAGATATTTTTCTGGCTTAGGGGGAAATGTATTCCAGTGTTTTAATGATGAAGCAGAGGATTTTTGTAATAATCATGATTTTGATAATAATGAACATTGTGATGAATTTTTAGAAAAACCGATTAGTATACAAGAAGTTACAGAAGCTGTTAATTCTTTGAAAACGAATAAAGCTACAGGTAGTGACTGTATTATGAATGAATATTTAATTGCAAGTATAGATATATTAGGATCTCATATGTGTGATATATTTAACGCAATTTTAGATTCTGGTTGTTTCCCGGACAAGTGGACTGAGGGGATAATTATACCTTTACATAAAAAGGGGGATGTAAACGTTGTTAACAACTACAGGGGAATTACATTGTTAAGTTGTTTGTCAAAGTTATTGACATTAATGTTGAATAAACGTATTGTCTCCTTTTGTGAAAATTACAATACTATATCAGATGCTCAGTTTGGTTTTAGGAAAGGAAGGTCCACTGTGGATGCTATGTTTGTGTTACATAGTATAGTCCAGCATATTTTAAATGAAAATAAGAGGTTGCACTGTGTATTTGTTGATATGGAAAAATGTTTCGATTCAATATATAGAAATGCTTTATGGCTTAAGCTTTACAAATCAGGAATAAAGGGTAAAATTCTCAGAATATTAAAAGACATGTGAAGTTAAATCATGCGTTAGACAGTGTAATAATTTCTCCGACTTTTTTGAATACTCAGTTGGCTTAAGGCATGGCGAGATAAATTCGCCGATTTTGTTTGCCCTCTTAACAAAAGATCTAGAATTGTTTTTACAAAATGATATTAATTCAGGATTATGTGAAGAAAATATTTCATTAATAATGTTACTATTTGCGGATGATATGGTAATTTTTGGTAAATCACCGCAAGATTTATAGGATCACTTGGACGTATTACACGTAAACTGTGAAAAATGGGGCTTACCTGTTAATACATCTAAAACTAAAGTCATGGTTTTTAGAAAAAGGGGTCGCTTACTACAAAATGAGTACTGGTCGTATAACGGTATAGAGCTTGATAGTGTTGATAACTTTAATTATTTAGGGACAGTTTTTAATTACACAGGAAATTTTACTCTGAATCAAGAATATATTACTGATAAAGCACTTAAAGCTTTAATTGTTTTGCTTATTAATTGTCAGATATTTGCATTAAATCCGTCTATTTTATGTCAACTGTATGATTCATTTGTTGGTTCAATTTTAAGTTATGCTTTGGGGTTATACAAGGTCTAAAGAAGTAAAAAAAACAAGTGACAGTTAATGTTAACATGTTTTTATGCCTATTCGAACGAACATTGAAAGACAATTTTATACAAAACTGGTATTCCGCGAAAGAAAATAGTAGTGTTTTATCGTTGTTTAACTCTGTTAAAACACATTTTGAATACTCAGTGTATTTAGATGCTATTCCTTATTCATTACGATCTTTCATTACTAGGTTTAGATTATCGTCTCATTTGTTAAGGATTCAGACAGGAAGGTATGCAAAAAATAGAGTACCAAGAGAAGATAGACTTTGTCAATGCTGTAATGGTAATTATGTCGAAGATGAATTACATTTTATACTTATCTGTTCTTGTTATAAGGATATTAGAAAAAAATATAAAACATTATTAGTATAATAGTCCAAATATACATAAGTTAGGAGAATTGATGAAATCAAGTAACAAAGTAACTCTGATAAATTTAGCTCATTATGTGAAGGATGCATTATCTTTAAGATCTAATATTATAAATATAAATAAAGATTGAATATTATGGTTCATCCTCTTTAAATTGCTGGTTTAGAAAATTACATCTCATGGCATATAATGTGTGTGTGTGTCCCATTTATAAAACAGAATTATAACATGCACAAAGAATTGTTCTGCATTTGTGTTTAAGTTTTTTCCCCATGAAGATGACTTTATACTTCATGAAACTTAACAATCACGTACATCATGTCAGGGATTATTTACCAGTAGTTTTTATTTAATTTTATGGCTATGACTTGGTAAAATTGGTTATTCTGCCCCAGGTTTAACTATTTGTTTAATCTTCTTTTTCTCTAAAGGTAACTTCACATTATCATGAAACTGGACAATGAAGGAAAATAAAACAAAAACAACACACACACACACAAACAAAATCGTTGATCAATGTCTACTAATTAGCACTAAAGTTGTAGATATTTAGGAGGAATTGTCAGATCACGAGTATAGGCTAAAAACTCTTGAATACAAAACACAGCGCGCAGTAGGCGAAACAATCTCATATTCATTGGAATTCCGGAACATAGAAATGAAAATTGTCGTGAAACCATAAACAACTTTTTAAGTGATCACCTAGATATTGAGCCCTGTCCTAAGATGCCCCCTGTCAACCGTCTTGGCCAATTTAAGCGTGAGAAGACACGGCCAATTATTCTTTACTGCCTTGACACACGAGACACTGAGTGGATTATTTCACGTGCAAATAAACTGAAGAACACTAACTGCAATATTGATAGGGACTTCCGGAAGGCGATCGCAAATGTTCGTAAGTCCTTATGGCCAGAATTGACTAAACTCTGTTATGACAGCCTAAGCAGCAAAATTAATCTCATCTTTCCTGCCAAAATAACCAAAGATGGTAGGTTGGTCTCTAACATGTTTCCGCAATGGCACAGCATCATTTACGGCGCTCAATCAGTAGCTGTCGAGGGCTCAAACACCGACAATGTAAACAAACTAGGCAAAAGTGACACCTCTTCGGTGACAGCCAATCAGAATCCAGTAAACAGTGTTGACTCTCAGAGACAAATACATGCCGCGTGTGTCTGGTAGTCACGTGACCCATACGCAGTCCCTCTCACCTAGCCGCTCACATAGCAATCGAAGCCGTCCTATATCTAGGCACCGTGGAGTTTCAGCAAGAGGGGGATCCAGGCAGCCAACTGTGTAGACCATGGACATCAACCAACCAGGCTCAACGTGGAGATGGTATGCAGTCCAATGTCAACGTATTCGCCTCGTCAGGTCCTATAATTAATTCCAAAAACAAGACACGTCTTACGCCCACAGCTGGTGCTGATCAACCGTCTGATGTGAGAAAACATTGCCTCTCTGATGGCACAGGTGCGGATCAACAGTGACCCAATGGCGGCCAGCACTTTTCTTTTGCCGGTACTCGCACACCAAGATCTGATTCTGGTCCTTCTGCGTAGGGATACGGTATGAGTGTTGGTGACTTGACTATTTGAGTTTACTGTCGCTTCGACAGTATTTCAGTCATATAGCGACGTCCAGCTAATTACAGGTGGAGGAAGACCCCGAATGCACGGAGGCATCCGGGTAGTGTGTGTGTGTGTGGGGGTGGGGGGGGGGGGGGGGGGGGTGGGGATGGAGTAGAATTAATAGTTTGAACCAAAGTGTTAAATCATTTGGGGCTTTCAGCTCCACGCCTTTTGCACCATATTCAAACTTGTTGGATTGTATGTCATTGAAGAACAATGAATAAAAAGAAGGGACAGATTTTCACCTTGTCTTACTCCGAATTCTGATATGAAAAATGGCGACAATGAGCCTTTATGTGAAATACATGACTTGATATTTTGATCCATGTTATAAATGACAGCAAAGAATTTTCCGTTGATAGAATAACTTAACAGTTTATGCCACAATCCCGCCCTCCAGACTTTGTCAAAAGCCTGAGAAAAATCTACAAAAGCAGCAAATAATTCTTCAAAATTTGAAAAACTGAATGGAGGGTAAAAATATGGTCAGTGCACGAATACTTCCTCCTAAACCCTTCTAGATTTTCTTCTAGTATATTGTTCTCAACTAAATATTTGGTTAATCTATTGTTTAGCTCTGAGGCAATTAGCTTACCTAGAAAGCTAATAATAATCGTAACTGGTCTGTTCAAATTTATATTAAATCAGCCAAATACTTACAAATGGCCTAAGCGTATGAAAGAAATTTTGTGTTCTGTCGGTGTGCCTTATTTATGGAATAACCAGTTTCAGCTGTGAAATATCAATATACATAAATCAGTTAAACAAATAATACTCGATCAGTTCAAACAAAACTGTCATGCACAACTGCAACAAACACAGGTCGAATTTACACCTCTTTCAAAATCGAACATACATTTGAAGCTTACATTACGTCCTTAAATTCACATGAAGCAGAGACCCTTTAAAAGTTTCATACTGCCAAATCACCGCTTACTAATTGAGACAGGTCGCTATGATTTAACTCCATATGAAGAAAGGATTTGTACATTATGTAACGCTAGAAACATTGCCACTGAGGAGCAAAGGTACCCGGTACGTTGCTGCCCATTAAAAACAATTACCTTTTATATAAAAAGGTAGGTAACTCCGGCCATTGAAAAAAGTACATCATGTTTCAATTGCCTAACTCCTTTGAAAATTGGTGGACTTTCATAAAACTGGTCTTGTTTTGCGTGGAAGGGATGAATTAAGACAATCAAGTACAAAAACTCCTTGCCAAAGGAATCGCGCTACAACAGTCGAAAACGTGTTTGGTCGTAAGAGATCTGACCGACGGAATGTCGCCAATCTCTTTCGTGTAAAACTAAAGAAAAAATAAAACTGCAATATCAGTATTTCATTTTATCCTTAATATCCATACCCCGAACATTCAAACTCCTATATCCATACGAACCCTCCTCTCAGTTGCAGATGTAGTTACTCTGAACAATATGTGTAAATTCATATCTATAGTTATGAGAAAATATCAACAATAAATTAGCAGCCATGCCAATACCTCCCACTTCAAACGTTAGTCTTGTAAAAACTATCGTATATACTGTTTGCAATATTTTCGCCAGAAATTTTGACTATACTCGGACTGTTTTTAGCTCGACTATTCGAAGAATATGAGAGCTATTGTAGTCGCCCTGGCGTCGGCGTCGGCGTTGCAGCTTTTGGTTAAAGTTTTGCATGCAAGTTACTATCAACCTTATATCTCAATAACCATTTATGGTATTGACTTGAAAGTTCATAAATATGTTCAGGGGCATCAGGCAACCAAGGTAGATAACTCTTGACTGAATTTAATATGAATTATGGCCCCTTTTTAACTTAGAAATTTTGGTTAAAGTTTTGCATGCAATAGAAAATTTGGTTAAAGTTTTGCGTGCAAGCTACTATCTAGTTTGTATCTCAATAACCATTCATGGTATTGACTTGAAAGTTTATGAATATGTTTAGGGGCATCAGACAACCAAGGTAGATAACTCTTGATAGAATACATTACAAATTTTTTTAAGGAATTTTGGTTAAAGTTTTACATGCAAGGTACATTCATGCTTATATCTTAGTATCCAGGCATGGGATTGATTTGAAACATCTTTAATATGTTTAGGGGTACCATACTATAAAGGAAGATAACATATTTATGCATGTAAATACTCCATATTGTACAATAATCTTGTACTTGAAAGAAATAAAGTTCACGTGTTATATTATTGAAATGAGACCATTTAAAAATAATGACGCAGAAGATAATTTATCTGCTAATTGAGGAAAGTAGTTTTCACACACCATCTCCAGTCTTACATTTACTTATATGTCATCATATTGTGAAATGCATGTTTAAAGAGGTGGCGGGGACAGGATTTAATTTCAGATGGAGTGAAGATTTAGATCTGGAATCTAATACATGTATTTTGAGGGCTGTTGTTAAGCAACGCAATGATATTCTGTGTTAGTTTTTATATCATGATTCGAACTTGTTATCGGTAACAGGAATTTAAAAGGAACGCCTAAAGGATACACAGCAAGTCACGAGTAAGAGGTGTGAATTCCCTTATTTTGTAATTGTCATCAGGGTCTCTATATATACAAGAGTATTAAGAGGCCTTGTTGTCACATATGAGTTTAGTTCTTTAAATGATAACAAACTATAAACAAAAATCTCTACTATACTATGTGTTTATATGTCTTTATAATATAATTAAAAAAAATATGAACTTGAGAAAATCAATTTCAATACAGTTAATCCTTCGGATTGAGAATTATTAACTTATTTTAGAAGAGTAATTCTTAGGGTATGTTTCCTTCCCAGATTATCATTTCAAAACAAAATACAACTACTGTATGAATAAAATGCCCAACCTTGAAATATCACCCTGTTTCTGTTAAAACACGCATAAACAAAATTCAATTGTGTGAGGTCATGGTGTTAATAGAATGGAAATATATGTAATACATTAAATAGCTGTATTGATATTATACATCAAGGTAGAATACATGATTAAGAAAGCTTTTTTGAGACGGCCGATTATCAATCCCCCCTCCCCCCAAAAAAAGTACAAAACAAGTGATAATCAAACCCATAAGAAGTGCAAGGTACACCTGCAAAATCCGCCATTTTGTAAACATTTGATCCCGGGATGATTACACAACATTTTTTGATATTCTTTTAACCTTTAATTGTTAACTGCCTTATAAAAGAAAAATAAATCGGGGAGGCAAATGAGAAATTATAAAAGAAAAATAAATCGGGGAGGCAAATGAGAAATTATAAAAGAAAAATGAGAAATTATAAAAGAAAAATAAATCGGGGAGGCAAATGAGAAATTATAAAAGAAAAATAAATCGGGGAGGCAAATGAGAAATTATTATATTGTGTGTGTAAACTAATAATCATCAGTTTATTTAGCTTTAAAAAGGAAAAAACGAGCGGATACATAACAGGTACTTTCCTCTTTCTCTCAATAAAATTCGAAAATGGCGCAGGTATGCCAATCTCGTTCTTGCGAGACAACAAGTTATTTCAGCCAATCAGAGAGTTGCATGACCCTAGTATTAAGAGACCCTGTGTTCAGTCTTCAATACTATTTGGTAAGCTTCATGCCATTGCCAATGGTTCTGGTTGCGTGCTGGAGTGGCAACAGTCTATCCTGGTCTACCCTGTCCCTTCCATTGAGGATCTTATAAACCTTGATCATGTCCCCTCTGTCTCTTCTATAGTACAGTGATGGTAGCTTTAAGACACTCTAAGTTTCTCTTCATATGGTAGACCTTTCACTTCAGAACATAGCCTTGTCAATATCACCAGTATTATAACTGCATTCCCACATTCTAGGACTGGTCTAACCATAGTTGTATACAGTTTTTTTTTAAATGACTTGTTTGTCTGTGTTGGCAAATGAGCGTTTAATAATTCTCAGAGTTCGATTAGCTTTGGCCACGCGTTGATGAAAATTTAATGTCAGTTTATTGTCTGCTTGAATGGTTAGATCTTTTTCTATTTTACTTTCATGAAGCCCATGATAATTCCCCTTATTGTCTCTCATGTGATATGTGTGTCCCGGGTTAATGTGACCTATGGGTATTACACTACACTTATGAGTGTTAAATTCTAACCGCCACTTGTCTGACCAGTCTGACAGATTCTCAATATCCTGTAGTCTATCTCTGTCTTCCTGAACTGTACATCTTGGTATCATCTGCGAATATACGCACATAGCAAAAAGAAATATGATAACACGATTCAATGTATGGATTAACAAATTTAAGAGCCAATTTTTTTTTAAAGATTTTGGAGAAGGGGCCTTAATATCATATTTGGGTAAAATATGACATATTTTTTTCATTGGGGAAAGAAAAATCCTGAAGTAGGATGCAGTTTTGGGGAAACTGCATGACTTTTAAAGTGACTTCCTCCCAGTTGCACTATTTTAGACGTAAATGTTATTAATTTTGTTATTAAGTCTACCAACGAATTATCAGCAAATAAAATCGTTTCTGATCTTACCCAATAAGGGAGTTTCCCGTTTATAAATAGAACTTGAATTTCGTTATACGGGCACTTCACATAGATGACGTGGTCGATAATGCGTTCTGTAAACAAAATGTTTGAGTCTTCAACGTCAACTATCGAAGAGGTAAGTAGTTATGCTTAAGTAGTAACAGGTGGTGAAAAAATCATGGCAAGACCGGGAATCGAACCCATGGCCTCAAGAATACCGTACCTGCACTCTACCAACTGAGCTACCAAGCCAATGTGTTCTTGCCTATTGATTTATCACCAAATACCTTTACCCGGCTACAATACGTCTAGATTTCAATCATAGTGACATCAATATTTATCACTGTCTACATGAAGGTTAAATCTCTTGGCTGTCTGCACGTCGTTTCAAAGTATTAAACTGCTATTATCAGAAATTTACTTGCGCATGTGCGAATAGGCACTTACGATGTCACCGATTTTTCAGAAATCTATTTTTAAACCTTACACGCGTTTGTAACGCATTTAAATTTGCGTTGGAAAAAACTGCAAAAACGTCAATATCTCGGGATTTCTAAGCAATAGTAAGCTATCAATGATCAAATTTCAATGCCTCACATACAATTATAACTTTGATTTTCTTGAAATTAGAAGTTTATTTTTTTCATGATAGAGCACAGTCATTTAAAACAAAAGAAAAAAGTTGATTACAAAAAGGCAATTAATTACTTTGTTTTCCCTACTCTGCTACTAGATGGTGGACCATTATGTGGATATACCGCAAGAAATCGCTGACATATTTACAGGAATTTCCCTCCTTGGTTGCAATTGGGGCTCTTTTTGACCCCCCAATTTTTTTTGGTGGGGGGGGGGGTCCAAATCAGAATTTGGGGGTCCTTATGATTTATGCCTAAGAAAAGTTTTAAACGTGAGAGATATTTGACCTTTCATTTCAAATATGCTGTTTTTGCAAACTGTGAAGACTCAAGTTAGATAGTTCTTAGGGTAAGTCAAAGAATGTTCACAATCAGATCTTATTGGCTGACAGTGTAGACCTTATTCATCATACAACACTTTTTAGATCGACTATTCGAAGAATATGAGAGCTATTGTAGTCACCCTTGCGTCGGCGTCGGCATTGGCATTGCAGCTGTTGGTTAACGTTTTCCAGTAAGTTACTATCAACCTTATATCTCAATAACAATTTATCGTATTGTCTCGAAAGTTTATGAATATGTTCAGGGGCATCATTAATAATAATATGGTGTGAGTTTTTCCCAGTTTTGATAAACGATGCAAAAAATTCCCAATTCTGGGGGTCGGCGTCATTTTCCGAAAATGGTGAGAAAAAACCTATCTCTAATATGTGTGTTTCGGATATAACCTAGTTTTCGGATTACTTCCCTGTAATCTCAGTAAATTGTGATTATTTCGCTGATTATCTGTATTTATGTTTATTGCTGAATGTTACTCAGTATGTGTATATGTATTTATAAATGTTATGATCGGATAATTAAAACTAAAAATACCAGAATATCCTTTATCGCTCCTGATAACTGTTCTATCAGTATGTACTCTCTCCATTTGTAGTTTATCTGATAATGGCAACAATATCTCATATGAGTTCAATTATGACTGATATTTTACTGATACTGAGTTGTATTTTAGGCCCATGAAATCAGAAAATCACAAATATATGCAATGGTTACACTCTAACATCTTCATTTCTAAAGCAGTGCTGGCAATGAAGGCAATGTTTCTCAGGTGAGCGACTCTTGTTTTACTTCTGGTTTAATGGACACGAAATAAACAATACAATCTTGTATTGTAACATGACTTGCATCTTTCTCTCTATACAGAAGGAAGGAAAAATACTGTGAGTAAATTCACACTAAAACACAGACGCAATGCGCATTATTAAATTTCTAATACAGAACAGAACAGAAGTTTATTTTCAGATTTGAGCATATACAGCTCGTCATCTTACATATACAATACATAAAACAAACATCAATTGCATGCGTGTTACATATTCATATAGATTTACAAATTAAATGAGCTTCTAAAATATGTACTTGTCATGAGCATTTGCCAATGAGAGTGTATTCGAACATTAGTGTTATGAATAATAAATTAAAAAATCTATGACCAAGTAGGAAAAAAAAATCAATAAATAAATGCATTTAGGAATGATGAGGTGATGAATAAAATGATATTTCCGTATGTTATAAATGAACGTGTTAAATATTCACTAGATATTAGACGGATGTGAAAGGGATAGCTAGAGAGAGAGATGGAGAGCCGGGAGAACTCCCACATATACATAATATATATAAATACATTTACCCGTATGTCTACATATACAACAATACATATATGTATCTATACACACAAATATACACAGCCGCACATATATATTCTTACACACATCCATTTTTATAGACAATGGAAGCACAACGCTGTCAAAATCCTTTAGATGTGAATACTGTCTCTAATTATAAATGCCTTTTACCAGAACAACGCTAATCTTATCAACACTAGTTTTTTCGCAGTATATCAGTTCAAAAAAATATAAACATATTCGATCTATTTGTAAAGTATTTTTTGAATAAGTGAAGTTCTCAAATTATTATATAGTGGACATATCAGTATAAAATGAAATTCATCTTCTACTTCGTTCTTATCACAATATCTACATTTCCTTAGTGTCCGTTCGATTTGTTGATGTCTACCAGTTTCAATTAATAATCTATGTGAAGAAAGTCTTATTTTTGCGATGATATTTCAGAATGTAGTATTGTCTAACAAAATTAGATAACTGGATCTTTCAAAAGTTGTTTTGAATTCTTTAAACAGATACAAAGATGAACAAGACTCCATATTTATTTCCCATTGTGTAATGTAAATATCCCTTAAGCGATTTCTCAAAATAGGACAATATTTTAATATTTACTGATTCTGGAAACATTCATACGTCGTTGAAGCTTGCGTTTTGCAATAAAACTCTTAACTTTTGATGACCATTTTTTTTCTGTTATCATGCTCTTCTATTTCTAATCGTTGTGTTTTTGTGATATAATTTAGTATGTAATTGTTGCTTTTTGTTCCGAACAATTTTAACCATAATTTAACTGTTCTCTCATATCGTGATATGTATAACGGGTATCTACCCATTTCTGCGTATAATGAATGTATATTTACGGCTTTCCGCAAACCTGCGGAAAACGTATAGGGTTTGTTATGTTTCTTCTTATTAGGACTTTCTGCCCGTTCGGCAGAAAGTCCTATTGGGTTTGTTATGTTTTTTATTATTAGGACTTTCTGCCTAAAGCAGAAAGTCCTATTGGGTTTGTTCTGTTTATTATTATTATTAGGACTTTCTGCCTACAGGCAGAAAGTCATATTGGGTTTGTACTGTTTTTTTATTCTTCTTCTTCTTCTTCTTATTATTCTTTTTTTCTTCCTCTTATATTTGTGTTAATTTCGAGGTGTTGCCATTGACTCAGAACAATGAAAATTTTATGGCATATATTTCAAACCATGAGCTTTCGGATGCAATGAATTTTATATTCATACGACGTCATATGACGTCAGATTTGACGTCAGGTGAAAAAGTTTGTACGCGGTCTACAGCCATTATTTCTGGACCGATTTTCATCAAAATTTCACAGAATGTGTATGTTAGGCTCTAGTTGTGCATCCCTGTGTCCGTTTTTCAAAATTCGAAAAGTCCATGGTTCTATAGCGAATCCAAGATTCGAACCAAGGTCGTAAATTTTAAAATGCTTATAAAATCTGTCCTATTTAAGATAGAAAGTTGATATTTAGTCAGTATATAGGTCTCTAGAAGTTTTAAACATTTTGTGAAAATAAATGTCATATGACGTCACGTGACGTCATTATATGATAATGTATTTCCAATATTAACAAGAATATTTCTATATGTTGAAATTGTCGAAGGGCAATGAAAATTTGATGACACATGCTTCAAAGGCGGAAATTTTGATTTCTATGATTTTCATATGCCTATGACGTCATATGACGTCACACTTGAAATATGCAACAAAAGTTTGTACGCGGTCTACAGCCATTGTTTATGAACCGATTTTCATCAAATTTTCACAGAATGTGTATATTAAGTTCTAGTTGTGCATCACGGTGTCCGTTTTTCAAAATTCGAAAAGTCCATGGTTCTATAGCGAATTCAAGATTCGAACCAAGGTCGTAAATTTTTAAATGCTTATAAAATCGGATTTATTTGAGATAGAAAAGTGATATTTGGTCAGTATATAGGTCTCTGGGAGTCTTAAACATTTTGTGAAAATAAACGTCACATGACGTCACTTGACGTCATTATATGATAATGTATTTCTAATATTAATAAGAGTATTTCTATATGTTGAAATTGTCGAAGGGCAATGAAAATTTAATGACAGATAATTCAGACGCTGAAATTTCGATTTCAATGATTTTCAGAAGCCTATGACGTCATATGACGTCACACTTGAAATATGCAACAAAAGTTTGTACGCGGTCTACAGCCATTGTTTATGAACCGATTTTCATCAAATTTTCACAGAATGTGTATATTAAGTTCTAGTTGTGCATCACGGTGTCCGTTTTTCAAAATTCGAAAAGTCCATGGTTCTATAGCGAATTCAAGATTCGAACCAAGGTCGTAAATTTTTAAATGCTTATAAAATCGGATTTATTTGAGATAGAAAAGTGATATTTGGTCAGTATATAGGTCTCTGGGAGTCTTAAACATTTTGTGAAAATAAACGTCACATGACGTCACTTGACGTCATTATATGATAATGTATTTCTAATATTAATAAGAGTATTTCTATATGTTGAAATTGTCGAAGGGCAATGAAAATTTAATGACAGATAATTCAGACGCTGAAATTTCGATTTCAATGATTTTCAGAAGCCTATGACGTCATATGACGTCACACTTGAAATTGTCTACGAAAGTTTGTACACGGTCCAGAGCCATTATTAATGGGCCGATTTTTATCAAATATTCACAGAATGTGTATATTACGTTCTTATTGTGTATACCGGTGTCCGTTTTTCAAAATTCGAAAAGTCCAAGCATCTATGGCGGATCCAAGATTCGAACCAAGGACGTACATTTTAAATGCTTATAAAAACTGTCCTATTTGAGATAGAAAGTTGAAATTTTGTCAGTTAGTAGGTCTCTGGGTGTCTAACAATTATGTGAAAATAAACGTCATATGACGTCACGTGTCGTCATTTTTTTATTATTATTATTCTTTTCTTCTTCCTAACTAAACGCTTATTTTAATATGTTGCAACAGTCCTAGGACCATGAAATTTTTAATGGGTTATTAGTCACGTGAGGAAATTTTGATTTCAATGATTGTCAGCAGCCTATGACGTCACATGACGTCACAGCTAAAAATAGTGAAAAATGGTGTTTGCGCTCTACAGCCGTCATTTATAGTCGGATTTTCTTCAAATTTAAACAGATGGTACATCTTGAAACTAAGGTGTGCATATCCTGTCAGCTAACCGAAATTCCGAAAGACCGAAGTTCTGTGGCTGAAATAAGATTCGAACATAGGACCGAAAATTTCATTTTAGGATTAAAGAGCTTCAGGATGAGATAGAAAGTTGAAACTTACACAGTGTGCAGTTCTGCAGAATTTCTACATATATTTTGATTCCTGACGTCATATGACGTCATAAGCATACTTCTTAATTTTTATTTAAGGGCAATGATTTCGACATGATGCTAGTTGTTCAGAATAATGAAAATTTCAGAGTTATGACAGTAAAGTATGCGCTTTTGAACAAAAGCATCTTCAGCACCCTATGTCGTCATATGACGTCACAGCTAAAAATAGTGAAAAATGGTGTTCACGCTCTACAGCCGCTATTTATGGTCGGATTTTCTTGTAATTTTCACAGATGGTACATCTTGAAACTAAGGTGTGCATATCCTGTCAGCTAACCGTATTTCCGAAAGACCGAAGTTCTGTGGCTGAAATAAGATTCGAACATAGGACCAAAAATTTCATTTTAGGATAAAAGAGCTTCAGGATGAGATAGAAAGTTGAAACTTACACAGTTTGCAGTTCTGCAGAATTTCTATATATATTTTGAGTCGTGACGTCATATGACGTCATAAGCATTCTACTACTACTGCTACTTATTTTTTTTTCTTCGTAACTAAACGCTTATTTATAATATAATGTCAATTAATCACCATGAACATGAAATACTACCAGAGGTGATACATCACATGAAACTTCTATCTCCTGCTTTTTGCATTAACACAGGTTACAGAAAGTCCTATCATTCGTTTAGACGAATGACATCTAGTTATTATTATTATTATTCTTTTCTTCCTCAAGGATTTTCATATGTTGCTATCGTCCTAGGAGAATGAAATTTCGATGGCATATTATTCATATGCGTCATTAAAAAATTCTATAATTTTCGAATGCCTATGACGTCATTATGACGTCACACTTGGCAATTGCTACAAAAGTTTGTACGCGGTCCAGAGCGATAATTAATAAACCGATTTTTATCAAATTTTCACATAATGTGTATATTAAGTTCTAGTTGTGCATCTCGTTGTTCGTTTTTCAAAATTCGAAAAGCACAAGGTTCTATGGCGAATGCAATATTCAAACCAAGGACGTCAAATTGATAAATGCTCATAAAATCGTCCCTAAATGAGACAGAAGGTTGATATTTTGTCAGTATATAGATCTCCGATAGATTTAAATATTCTGTGAAAATGGACGTCTTGTGACGTCATATGACGTCATCAAATTTCTAATATTTAAACACGTATTTATATATGTTAATATGGTCCAAGGACAATGAAATTTTGGTGTCATATTCTACAAGAGATGTTATTTTGATTTCTATGATTTTCAGATCTCTATGACGTCATATGACGTCATACTTGAAATAAGCTACAAAAGTTTGTACGCGGTCCAGAGCCATTATTAATGAACCGATTTTCATCAAATTTTCACAGAATGTGTATATTAAGTTCTAGTTGTGCAACACGGTGTCCGTTTTTCAAAATTCGAAAAGTCCAAGGTTCTATAGCGATTCCAAGATTCGAACCAAGGTCGTAAATTTTCAAATTCTAATAAAATCGGTCCTATTTGCGATAGAAAGATGATATTGGGACAGTATATAGGTCTCTGGGAGTCTTAAACATTTTGTAAAAAATAAAATGTCATATGACGTCACGTGACGTCGTTATATGATAATGAATTTCTAATATTAACAAGAGTATTTCTATATGTTGAAATTTTCGAAGGGCAATTAAAATTTAATGCTGAAATTTCGATTTCAATGATTTTCAGAAGCCTATGACGTCATATGACGTCACATTTGAAATTGACTAAGAAAGTTTGTACACGGTCCAGAGCCATTATTAATGGGCCGATTTTCATCAAATGTTCACAGAATGTGTATATTAAGTTCTTATGGTGTATACCGGTGTCCGTTTTTCAAAATTCGAAAAGTCCAAGCATATATGGCGGATCCAAGATTCGAACCAATGACGTCAATATTTAAATGCTTATAAAAACTGTCCTATTTGAGATAGAAAGTTGAAATTTTGTCAGTTAGTAGGTCTCTGGGTGTCTTAACAATTATGTGAAAATAAACGTCATATGACGTCACGTGACGTCATTTGTTTATTATTATTTTTTTTCTTCTTCCTAACTAAACGCTCATTTTAATGTGTTGCAATAGTCCTAGGACGATGAAATTTTTATGGGTTATTAGGCACGTGAGGAAATTTTGATTTCACCCCTACTGCATATATGTAGCCATATCTCAATAAATATCGATTTTTGTAAATATATGTATGAATAAGAATTATAGCTGAATAATTGACGTTTCCAAAGATATTTAGTTTATTAAAATTGGTTTACGCAATACAAAGTTATAAGCAAAAAAACTAAATGAAATGAAGCTAATTTTGCGGATAATATGCTGTTTTCTTGAGGTTTAACATTCAATATCTCAGAAACGACTGAAGATAAGTTATACATTATGCGTATAAAATGTAGCATGGTTTAAGAGCTTTCTAACGGTACCAAGTTTATTGAAATTGGATTCTATAAGAAAGTTAAAAAAATTAAAAAAAAAATTATATAAATTGAATTGATGGGCTATATCTTGATTTTGTTTTTTTGTCGAATGTTGACTGTTTCAAAAATAAGCATTGAAGTTAATACATGTACAACGGCACAAGACAAAAATCCGTATTTGCAACACTATGTACTAGTAGCTAGCGAGCAGTTTGCAAGCCTTGAAAAATTCACACGCAGCCCCACATTTTAGACCATCTAAAAACTGCATTGTTATGCTAACGATATTCATATTGCATCAGTTTGTAGGCTGGGATGTTACCTTTCAAAATATCACCATAGTTCGAAATTCCAGAAATTTATGGCAAAACTACGGAAGCCCAAACACGCCAAAATCGCTAAATACGTTTAACTACGTTACAGGTGTCGAAAGGATATAGCACTATACAAATATTCAATACTTCTTCCTACTGTGGCTAAAATTAAACAAGGTTACAACTGAGCTGGAGTGATGAAATTCTATGTGTGATGAAAGTTAGAAACTTACATTTGAACACTGTTTCATTTTTCTTTCAGTCATATGACATAGTATAAATGTTGTATGTAAACTACATGTGCAAGATATGGGCGGACTTTTATTAAAATTCACAGAAAGTGTTCTATTTGTGCTATTTTATATAGAAATAGAGGAGATAGAAAGTTGCAATTTGGACAGATTATCTATTATGTCATCTTCTATATATACTATATACAGCAGATGTTGCAGAAAGTCCTATCATTCGTTTAAACGAATGACATCTAGTGTTTATTAGGACTTTCCCTTTCGGCAGAAAGTCCTTTTGGGTTTGTTGTTTTTTATTAGGACTTTCTGCCAAAAAATCCTATTGGGTTTGTTCTGTTTATTATTAGGACTTTCTGCCTAAAGCAGAAAGTCCTATTGGGTTTGTTATTTTTATTATTATTATTAGGGCTTTCTGCCTCAAGTAGAAATACCTATTGGGTTTGTTATGTTTTTAGGTTTCTTTTTTAGGTTTTCATCGTTGCGAAAACCTATTGTTCTTCTTCTGTTTCTTTTTAGGTTTTCGCATCGCAGTGCGAAAACCTATTGTTCTTCTTCTGTTTTATTTTTATTATTATTTTTCTAACCCTTTTTTGTGAACGGCATATCACCATGATAGAAAAAAGCCACAATTATGAAATTTTTACCAGTTCCTTATATTTATGTGAACTTGATCCTAACGTTGAGAAAATTTTCATTTTTGTCTTATTTTTGCCGCTAGGGGGCGCTTTGAAATTTTTTTTACAAATGCTAATAACTCTGTTATTTGAGGTCCGATTCAGATGTGGTTTTTTGCATTGTGTTCCTTGTCAAAAACCTAATCAAATATGATAGGTTACAAAAATCTGCGTATATAAAACTTTTTGACTACGGAAGGTTGAACGTTCGAACCTCGCAAAAAACAGTGAAAATGAGGGTAGGTCTACAAAAAAAGTGCCCATTTTTATTGGAGTTGAGATAAAAGAATTTTGTTTGTTGCATATGATTCGCAAGACATATACGCACAAAATATATGGGGTGGCGAATTCGGGAGATGCATGGTTTGTTCACAGTACGCGGTCAAACTTAACCAATATTTTCGAAAATCAACATTTTCAAAGCATGACTGTTAAGACTTTTTGCAGCTCCTGACTTTATTTTTAGTTCAATTTCTATGAAATTTTCACATTTAATGTAAAACTATGTTCTTAAGTGTCACATAATATAAAAAGTAAAAATGTATTGTAAAGGTCAAGGTCATATTAGGATTATTGTATATCAATTCGGCTTGAAATAGCTCAAAATTAAAAA
Source organism: Solen grandis (assembly GCA_021229015.1). Taxonomy (NCBI): domain Eukaryota; kingdom Metazoa; phylum Mollusca; class Bivalvia; order Adapedonta; family Solenidae; genus Solen; species Solen grandis. Next base: position 45,369,951 of record CM037793.1, on the reverse strand, counting down.
ACAATTCATAAACAATATATGAACAAAAGATTTAGTTTTAGAAGAGTTCTTTCTAATGATGTTTAGATTTTGAAGATCGGACTTGATTTGGTCATTTTACGGCAGTCTGAAGTTTGATCTTTTTCAGGAATAATTGTAAATCAGTATTTTTGCTTCAAATTGTGATTTATAAGAAATATATGATTCAATAGCGCTTTCTTATACTTGATTGAACTATTAACTGCATTTCTAAGTACCTTATGGTAAAATGTTAATAAATTTTGTTTCTCATTTTGACGCTAGGGGGCGTTTTGTTAAAAGTCACTAGGGGCTAATAACTCTGTTATTTGAGGTCCGATTCAAATGCGGTTCTTTGCATTGTGTTCCTTGTCAGAAACTAAATAAAATATGAAAGGTTTCAATAATTTGCGTAATAATACTTTCGTGCTACAGGAGGTTGAAAGTTCGAATCTCGCAAAAACTGTGAAATAAAGGTAGGTCTACGAAAAACCTACCCATTTTATTCAGAGATGAGATAGGAGAATTTTGTTTGTTGCATATGTTTCGCAAGACATATACGCACAAAATATATGGTGTGGCTATTTTGAGAAATGCATGGTTTGTCCACAGTATGCGGTCAAACTTCACCAATATTTTCGAAAAATCAACATTTTAAAAACATGACTTTTAAGGTTATTTGCAGCTCCTGACTTTATTTTTTGTTCAATCTTCATCATTATTTCCCTGTTTATGCATTTTTATTATACAAATAAAATCATAAAAAATATGCAAATGTCAAGGTCATATACCAATTATTGTTATTTTTATCGGCATAAAATAGCTTCAAATCTAAAAATATTTTATAAAAAGTATATGAACAAAAGTTTTAGTTTGTGAAGAGATCTTTCCATTGGTGTTTAGTTTTTGAAGATCGGGGTTGAATTGGTTGAGTTATGACAGAAAGGCGAAAAGTGTACTTTTAACGAAATTGAAACGCTGTAGTTTCATGAACTTTGAGCCAAAAATTATGATTTCTTCAGCATTAACACACTGAAAAGTGAAGTGATGTATACTGCAAGGAATACTTGTTTGGTCACGTGATTATGATTTCATACATATTTAAGCAGAAATTATTTAAAAAATCATATAAAATCGACAAGTTGATGTTTGAAGTTGAAATTTGCAAGAATGCCGTAGACTACAATGTGCAAAAAGTCCTGAAAAATTCAAGTGATTCCGTCAACAAACATGGCAGATATTCATGTTTTTCGGATAAGGGCTTGTATACGAAAATCTAGCAATTTGAAGTAAGGGAAGAAGGCGGTTATTTGGTTGGTTACCCACGATCCGGACGTTCCTACGCAGGAAAGAGTGCCCGTGATGAAAGGTGAATTGCGATGCGTATTTGAGAGAATGAGGTGCATTTTAGGATGCAATGGTGTACACCAGGACCGATAAGCACATTGCCTTAGTTATAACGGCTTTCTTCAAACTTTTATTAGGGCTTTCAGCCTCAAGTAGAATTATTAGGTTTTCGCATCGCAGTGCGAAAACCTATTGTTCTTCTTCTGTTTTATTTTTAGGTTTTCGCATCGCTGGGCGAAAACCTATTGTTCTTCTTCTGTTTTATTTTTTTTATTATTATTTTTCTAACCTTTTTTTGTGAACGGCATATCACCATGATAGAAAAAAGTCACATTTCTGATTTTTTTACCACTTTTGTCCTAAGATCTGAATTTGATCCTCACGTTGAGAAATTTTTCATTTTTGTCTTAGTTTTGCCGCTAGGTGGCGTTTTTTAAAAATGACTAAGGGCTAATAACTCTGTTATTTGAGGTCCGATTCAAATGCAGTTTTTTGCATTGTGTTTCTTGTCAGAAACTTAATAAAATATGATACGTTTCAATTATTTGCATATATAAAACTTTCGTGCTACAGGAGGTTGAACGTTCGAATCTCGAAAAAACGATGAAATAAAGGTAGGTCTACGAAAAAAGTCCCCATTTTTTTCAGAGATGAGATAGGAGAATTTTATTTGTTGCATATGATTCGCAAGACATATACGCACAAAATATATGGTGTGGCGATTTTGAGAAATGTATGGTTTGTCCACAGTACGCGGTCAAACATAACCAATATTTTCGAAAAATCAACATTTTAAAAGCACGACTTTTAAGGATATTTGCAGCTCCTGACTTTATTTTTTATTCAATCTTCATCATTTTTTCACTGTTAATGCAATTTTATAAAACAAATAAATTCATAGAAAAAAATATCACCCATAATATGCAAAGGTCAAGGTCATATACCAATTAGTATTATATATATCGTCATAAAATAGCTCCAAATCTAAAAATATTTTTTAGAAAGTATATGAACAAAAGTTTTAGTCTGTGAAGAGATCTTTCCATTGGTGTTTAGTTTTTGAAGATCGGAATTCATTTGATCAAATGACCACAGTCCAAAGTTTGATCCTCTTATCAAACAATTGTATATCCATATGTTTCCTCTTTTTTGCTGCTCCTGACTTTATTTTTTGTTCAATCTTCATCATTATTTCACTGTTTATGCATTTTTATAAAACAAATAAAATCATAGAAAAAAAAATCAAGCATAATATGCAAAGGTCAAGGTCATATACCAATAAGTATTATTTATATCGGCATAAAATAGCTCCAAATCTAAAAATATTTTATAGAAAGTATATGAACAAAAGTTTTAGTCTGTGAAGAGATCTTTACATTGGTGTTTAGTTTTTGAAGATCGGACTTCATTTGATCAAATGACTACAGTCCAAAGTTTGATCCTCTTATCAAACAATTGTATATCCATATGTTTCCTCTTTTTTGCTGCTCCTGACTTTATTTTTTGTTCAATCTTCATCATTATTTCACTGTTTATGCATTTTTATAAAACAAATAAAATCATAGAAAAAAAAATCAAGCATAATATGCAAAGGTCAAGGTCATATACCAATTAGTTTTATTCTTATCGGCATAAAATAGCTTCAAATCTAAAAATATTTTATAGAAAGTATATGAACAAAAGTTTTAGTCTGTGAAGATGTCTTTCCATTGGTGTTTAGTTTTTGAAGATCGGACTTCATTTGATCAAATGACTACAGTCCAAAGTTTGATCCTCTTATCAAACAATTGTATATCCATATGTTTCCTCTTTTTTGCTGCTCCTGACTTTATTTTTTGTTGAATCTTCATCATTATTTCACTGTTTATGCATTTTTATAAAACAAATAAAATCATAGAAAGAAAATCAAGCATACTATGCAAAGGTCAAGGTCATATACCAATTACTATTATTTATATCGGCATAAAATAGCTCCAAATCTAAAAATAGTTTATAGAAAGTATATGAACAAAAGTTTTATTCTGTGAAGAGATCTTTTCATTGGTGTTTAGTTTTTGAAGATCGGACTTCATTTGATCAAATGACCACAGTCCAAAATTTGATCCTCTTATCAAACAATTGTATATCCATATGTTTCCTCTTTTTTGCTGCTCCTGACTTTATTTTTTGTTCACTCTTATCATTTTTTCACTGTTTATGCATTTAAATAATACAAATAAACTCATAGTAAATAACGATGAAAATATGCAAAGGTCAAGGTCATAATACCGATTATTGTTATTTTTAATGGCACATAATATCTTCAAATCTAAAAATGTTTTATAGAAAGTATATGAACAAAAGTTTTAGTTTGTGAAGAGATCTTTCCATTGGTGTTTAGTTTTTGAAGATCGGACTTCATTAGATCAAATTACAACAGTCCAAAATTTGATCCTTTATCAAAAAATCTTAAATCAGTATGTTACCTCAAAAGTTTATTTCAGGTGGCATATTTCGTAATTTCGTGTCTTTGTCCAAAGTCAAAATAACAACAATATGGTATGTTTTCTTTCTTTCGCCTTTTTTGGCCAAGACATAAAGACACATGATTGCGTTATTTCCCCTTTCACCTTTAAGGGCTAGTACACGAAAATAAGAAATTGCAGATATCAGCCATCTTAATTTACTGCATTTCTAAGACCTAAATTGCAATATGTAAATCAATTTTGTTTATCATATTTCGCTATGGGGCACTTTGCTTGATATCTGAGAAGAAAGTCCGTAGAGCTAATGTCAAATCCCCGGCGTCATTTTCGTCGTTGTCGTCCGTGAACAAACCTTTAACCTGGCTTATATCGTTTATATTCTAAGAAATAGAGCTTAGATATTTTACATGTAGACAGCCCAATTCAAGATCTATCATTTGGAACTATGACTTTTGGCTTGTCACCTTCACCTTGGAGTTTGACCTACTTTTCAAAAACTTAAATCTTTGACAAAAAATGCTGTTACGGCAAGCTATGTTGTCTTCTGACCACTCTTGTTGTTATAACTAAGAAAGTTGATATTCTTGTTGAAAGCCTGATAAATTTGATAAATCTAAGGACCAAAATCCTGAATTTTTCTACTGGCTATAGAAGGTTGAATGTTCGAACCTTGCATAGACTTTGCAGACTTGTGTGGGTATATGAAAAACATTTCTTTTGCAATCATATTCAAACTTTGTAACAAATTTTGTACCGAAGTCCGATTAAAGCTTATATCTTTGAATAAATCACAGATTATGCACCTTTTTACATAAAAGCAGCAATTTTGTACTCTTAAGTATCAACACACGTATAGAAATTCATTTGCTTTTGTAATACAATTCGTGAATTGCAATGTTTGAAAAGAATGAGATTCTAGTTAGGTTTTCGCATCGCTGGGCGAAAACCTATTGTTCTTCTTCTGTTTTATTTTTTTTTTTTTAGGTTTTCGCACCTCGCAGTGCGAAAACCTATTGTTCTTCTTCTGTTTTATTTTTTTTTTTATTATTTTTCTAACCTTTTTTTGTGAACGGCATATCACCATGATAGAAAAAAGTCACATGTATGAAATTTTAATCAGTTATTACCACGTATTTGAACTTGATCCTAACGTTGAGAAAATTTTCATTTATGTCTTACTTTTCCCGCCAGGGGGCGTTTTGCATGAAATTTATTAATGGCTAATAACTCACTAATTTGAGGTCCGATTCAAATGCGGTTTTTTGCATTCTGTTCCTTGTTGATAGCCAAATAAAATATGATAGGTTTCGAGGGTACGTGTCGCTGGAAAGTATTTGAGCTACAGAAGGTTGAAAGTTCGAACCTCGCAAAAAACTGTGCAAATGAGGGTAGGTCTACGAAAAACCTATCCATTTTTGTTAGAGATCAGAAAGATGAATTCTGTTTGCTGCAAATGATTTGCAAGACATATACGCACAAAATATATGGGGTGGCGAATTTAAGAAATGTATGGTTTGTCCTCTGCAAATGGTCAAACTTCACTAAATTTTAGGAAAAGTTAAAGTTTCAAAAACATGTTTTTTATCGCTTCTGACTTTATTTTTTGTTAATTCTTCATGATATTTTCACATATAATGTATTGTTATGTTTGAAAGGGACTCACAATTAAAAATTTTAAAAATAATTGAAAAGGTCAAGGTCATGTTACGATTCTTGTGTTTATATTCGGCCCCAAATAGCTCAAAAACTAAAAATATTTCATTGAGAGTATATGAACAAAAGTTTTAGTTCTTCAAGAGCTCTTTCCAGTGATGTTTAGTTTTCGAAGATCGGACTTGATTTGGTCATTTTACGGCAGTCCAAAGTTTGATCCTATTTAGAACAATTGTAAATCAGTTTTTATGCTTCAAATTGTGATATATAAGGAATAGAATGTTCGATTTAGGGGGCGCTTAGCTTGAAAACACTCTTCTACTTATAACTCAAAAAGTTAAAGCCTGATCCAAATGCGGTTTATTGCATTATGTTTCTTGTTGATAGCCTAAAAATATATGATAGTTTCTAGGTATGAGTGGCTGAAACTTTTTGAGCTAGCAACGGAAGGTTGAAAGTTCGAACCTCGCAAAAAACTGTGCAGATGAGGGTATGTGTACGAAAAACCTATCCGTTTTTGTTAGACATCAGATAGAAGAATTCTGTTTGCTGCAAATGATTTGCAAGACATATACGCACAAAATATATGGGGTAGCGAATTTAATAAATGCATGGTTTGTCCTCTAGAAACGGTCAAACTTCACTAAATTTTAGGAAAAATTAAAATTTCGAAAAGATGTTTTTTGTCGCTCCTGACTTTATTTTTAGTTCATTCTTCATGAAATTTCAAAGGTCAAGGTCATATTACGATAATTGTGTTTTTATTCGGCTCCAAATAGCTCCAAAACAAAAAATATTTTATTGAAAGTATATGAACAAAAGTTTTAGTTCTTGAATAGCCCTTTCCAGTGATGTTTAGTTTTTGAAGATCGGACTTGATTTGGTCATATTACGGCAGTCCAAAGTTTGATCCTTTTTTGGAATAATTGTAAATCAGTTTTTATGCTTCAAATTGTGATATATAAGGGTCCTAATGGAAAATTTTTTTTTTTTTTGCTTGCGCGCTTAGCTTGAAAACACTCTTCTACTTATAACTCAAAAAGTTAAAGCCTGATCCAAATGCGGTTTATTGCATTATGTTTCTTGTTGATAGCCTAATAATATATGATAGTTTCTAGGTATGAGTGGCTGAAACTTTTTGAGCTAGCAACGGAAGGTTGAAAGTTCGAACCTCGCAAAAAACTGTGCAGATGAGGGTATGTGTACGAAAAACCTATCCGTTTTTGTTAGACATCAGATAGAAGAATTCTGTTTGCTGCAAATGATTTGCAAGACATATACGCACAAAATATATGGGGTAGCGAATTTAATAAATGCATGGTTTGTCCTCTAGAAACGGTCAAACTTCACTAAATTTTAGGAAAAATTAAAATTTCGAAAAGATGTTTTTTGTCGCTTCTGACTTTATTTTAATTCATTCTTCATGATATTTTCACAAGTTATGTATTGTTATGTTTGAAAGGGCCTCACAATCAAAAAGTTAAAATGAAATTTCAAAGGTCAAGGTCATATTACGATAATTGTGTTTTTATTCGGCTCCAAATAGCTCCAAAACAAAAAATATTTTATTGAAAGTATATGAACAAAAGTTTTAGTTCTTGAATAGCCCTTTCCAGTGATGTTTAGTTTTTGAAGATCGGACTTGATTTGGTCATTTTACGGCAGTCCAAAGTTTGATCCTATTTAGAACAATTGTAAATCAGTTTTTATGCTTCAAATTGTGATATATAAGGAAAATGTTCGACTAGTGCGACTTGTATGCTTCATTGAACCATTTGCTGCATTTCTAGGTACCTAATAGTAAAATTTTACTCAATTTTGTTTCTCATTTTGCTGCCAGGGGGCGCTTGGCTTGAAATCACCCTTTATTACTAAAATAATTAAAGTCTGATTTTTATGCATTTTTTTGCATTCTGTTCCTTGGTGACATCAATTTGAAACAACACTAAAATATTTATGCGATATTTCATGAAAATGATAGTAATTCAATGCAACATTAGTTCGTTATAATGTTAAGTGGCATATCGCATTGTCGCGTGTCATTTTATACTGTTGTGTGTCGTTTGCAATTGTTGTTTATCGAGTACAATTGCCGTATGTCACCCTCATAAAGCAACACACACATATAATGTTGCAGTACCCGAAGTCTGTAAAAAAAGTTTTCAAGTTTGCGACTACATTACAGACAGGAAATACTTAAAAGTATTCTTCTTGGTAAAAAGTCTGCTTAAACATTGCGACAAAAATGTTTGAAAGATCACTGTATTCAACAGTATTCAAAAAGCCATTGAACGAAGAAATATGTTTTTCGAAACATGTGACTCGTGAACTGAATGGAATTGCTTTTGCGAAAACCGATGATATCGCAATAGCGATTCTAGTTTTTTTTTTTTTTTTTTTTTTATTATTATTTTTCCGTCTCTTTTTTGTGAACGGCATATCAACAAGATAGGAAACAGTCACAGTTCTGATTTTTTTACCAGTTTTGTCCTAGGATCTGATTTTGATCCTAACGTCGAGAAAATTTTCATTTTTGTCTTAATTTTGCCGCTAGGGGGCGTTTTGTAAAAGTGACTAAGGGCTAATAACTCTGTTATTTGAAGTCCGATTTAAATGCGGTTTTTTGCATTGCGTTCCTTGTCAGTTACTTAATAAAATATGATAGTTTTCAAAAAGTTGCGTATATATAACTTTCGTGCTACAGGAGGTTGAATGTTCGAACCTCGAAAAAACTGTGAAATGAGGGTAGGTCTGCGAAAAATTTATCCACGTCTTTCAGGAATGAGATAGGAGAATTTTGTTTGTTGCATATGATTCGCAAGACATATACGCACAAAATATATGGTGTGGCGATTTTGAGAAATGCATGGTTTGTCCACAGTACGCGGTCAAACATAACCAATATTTTCGAAAAATCAACATTTTAAAAGCATGACTTTTAAGGTTATTTGCAGCTCCTGACTTTATTTTTTATTCAATCTTCATCATTTTTTTACTGTTAATGCAGTTTTATAAATAAAATAAAACCATAGAAAAAAAATTACCCATAATATGCAAAGGTCAAGGTCATATACCAATTAGTATTATTTATATCGGCATAAAATAGCTCCAAATCTAAAAATATTTTATAGAAAGTATATGAACAAAAGTTTTAGGCTGTGAAGAGATCTTTCCATTGGTGTTTAGTTTTTGAAGATCGGACTTCATTTGATCAAATGACCACAGTCCAAAGTTTGATCCTCTTATCAAACAATTGTATATCCATATGTTTCCTCTTTTTTGCTTCTCCTGACTTTATTTTTTGTTCAATCTTCATCATTATTTCACTGTTTATGCATTTTTATAAAACAAAAAAATCATAGAAGTCATATACCAATTAGTATTATTTATATCGGCATAAAATAGTTCCAAATCTAAAAATATTTTATAGAAAGTATATGAACAAAAGTTTTAGTCTGTGAAGAGATCTTTCCATTGGTGTTTAGGTTTTGAAGATCGGACTTCATTTGATCAAATGACCACAGTCCAAAGTTTGATCCTCTTATAAAACAATTGAATATCCACATGTTTCCTCTTTTTTGCTGCTCCTGACTTTATTTTTTGTTCAATCTTCATCATTATTTCACTGTTTATGCAGTTTTATAAAACAAATAAAATCATAGAAAAAAAATCAAGCATAATATACAAAGGTCAAGGTCATATACCAATTATTATTATTTATATCGGCATAAAATAGCTCCAAATCTAAAAATATTTTATAGAAAGTATATGAACAAAAGTTATAGTCATTATTGGAAATTGTGGCTGAGTCGAAATAAAGTGTTCAAGTTGATTAGGTTAAAAGCGAAAACCGAGATACCGCTTGCGGTTCTAGTTTTTTTTTTTTTTTTCCCCTTTTTGTGAACGGCATAGCTCCGAGGTGAGAAAAGCCACATCTATGAAACTTTTATCAGTAATAACCACGTACTTGAAGATGATCCTAACGTCGAGATAATTTTCATTTTTGTTTTGATTTTTCCGCCAGGGGGCGTTTTATATGAAAATATTTAATAAGCAATATCTCCATTATTTGAGGTCCGATTCAAATGCGGTTTTTGCACAATGTTCCTTGTAAATAGCCCAATAAAATATGATAGGTTTCAAAAATTTGCGTATATAAAACTTTCGTGCTACAGCAGGTTGAAAGTTCGAATCTCGCAAAAACTGTGAAATAAGGGTAGGTCTACCAAAAACCTACCCATTTTATTCAGAGATGAGATAGGAGAATTTTGTTTGTTGCATATGATCTGCAAGACATATACGCACAAAATATATGGGGTGGCGAATTCGGGAAATGCATGGTTTGTCCACAGTATGCGGTCAAACTAAACCAATATTTTCGAAAAATCAACATTTTAAAAGCATGACTTTTAAGGTTATTTGCAGCTCCTGACTTTATTTTTTGTTCAATCTTCATCATTATTTCACTGTTTATGCATTTTTATAAAACAAATAAATTCATAGAAAAAAACCAACAACATAATATGCAAAGTTCAAGGTCATATACCAATTATTATTATTTATATCGGCATAAAATAGCTCCAAATCTAAAAATATTTTATAGAAAGTATATGAACAAAAGTTTTAGTCTGTAAAGAGATCTTTCCATTAATGTTTAGTTTTTGAAGATCAGACTTCATTTGATCAAATGACCACAGTCCAAAGTTTGATCCTCTTATCAAACAATTGTATATCCATATGTTTTCTCTTTTTTGCTGCTCCTGACTTTATTTTTTGTTCAATCTTCATCATTATTTCACTGTTTATGCATTTTTTTATCAAACAAATAAAATCATAGAACAAAAAAACAAGCATAATATGCAAAGGTCAAGGTCATATACCAATTATTATTATTTATATCGGCATAAAATAGCTCCAAATCTAAAAATATTTTATAGAAAGTATATGAACAAAAGATTTAGTTTTCGAGGAGATCTTTCCATTAATGTTTAGTTTTTGAAGATCAGACTTCATTTGATCAAATGACCACAGTCCAAAGTTTGATCCTCTTATCAAACAATTGTATATCCATATGTTTTCTCTTTTTTGCTGCTCCTGACTTTATTTTTTGTTCAATCTTCATCATTATTTCACTGTTTATGCATTTTTATAAAACAAATAAAATCATAGAAAAAAAACAAGCATAATATGCAAAGGTCAAGGTCATATACCAATTATTATTATTTATATCGGCATAAAATAGCTCCAAATCTAAAAATATTTTATAGAAAGTATATGAACAAAAGTTTTAGTTTGTGAGGAGATCTTTCTATTAATGTTTAGTTTTTGAAGATCAGACTTTATTTGTTCAAATGACAACAGTCCAAAGTTTGATCCTCTTATCAAACAATTGTATATCCATATGTTTTCTCTTTTTTGCAGCTCCTGACTTTATTTTTTGTTCAATCTTCATCATTATTTCACTGTTTATGCATTTTTATCAAACAAATAAAATTATAGAAAAAAAAACAAGCATAATATGCAAAGGTCAAGGTCATATACCAATTATTATTATTTTTATCGGCATAAAATAGCACCAAATCTAAAAATATTTTATAGAAAGTATATGAACAAAAGTTTTAGTCTGTGAAGAGATCTTTCCATTGGTGTTTAGGTTTTGAAGATCGGACTTCATTTGATCAAATTACCACAGTCCAAAGTTTGATCCTTTTATCAAACAATTGTAAATCCGTATGTTTCCTCTTTTTTGCAGCTCCTGACCTTATTTTTTGTTCAATCTTCATCATTTTTTCACTGTTTATGCATTTTTATAAAACAAATAAAATCATAGAAAAAAAAAAACAGCGAAGATATGCAAAGGTCAAGGTCATATACCAGTTATTATTATTTTTATCGGCATAAAATAGCCCTCAATCTAAAAATATTTTATAGAAAGTATATGAACAAAAGTTTTAGTTTGTGAAGAGATCTTTCCATTGGTGTTTAGTTTTTGAAGATCAGACTTCATTTGATCAAACTACCACAGTCCAAAGTTTGATCTTTTTATCAAACACGTGTAAATCCGTATGTTTCCTCTTTTTTGCAGCTCCTGACCTTATTTTTTGTTCAATCTTCATCATTTTTTCACTGTTTATGCATTTAAATAATACAAATAAACTCATAGTAAATAACGATGAAAATATGCAAAGGTCAAGGTCATTATACCGATTATTGTTATTTTTATCGGCACGAAATAGCTTCAAATCTAAAAATATTTTATAGAAAGTATATGAACAAAAGTTTTAGTTTGTGAAGAGATCTTTCCATTGGTGTTTAGTTTTTGAAGATCGGACTTCATTTGATCAAATTACCACAGTCCAAAGTTTGATCTTTTTATCAAACAAGTGTAAATCCGTATGTTTCCTCTTTTTTGCAGCTCCTGACCTTATTTTTTGTTCAATCTTCATCATTTTTTCACTGTTTATGCATTTAAATAATACAAATAAACTCATAGTAAATAACGATGAAAATATGCAAAGGTCAAGGTCATGTCATTATACCGATTATTGTTATTTTTATCGGCACGAAATAGCTTCAAATCTAAAAATATTTTATAGAAAGTATATGAACAAAAGTTTTAGTTTGTGAAGAGATCTTTCCATTGGTGTTTAGTTTTTGAAGATCGGGGCTGAATTGGTTGAGTTATGACAGAAAGGCCAAAAGTGTACTTTTAACGAAATTGAAACGCTGTAGTTTCATGAACTTTGAGTCAAAAATTATGATTGCTTCAGCATTAACACACTGAAAAGTGAAGTGATGTATACTGCAAGGAATACTTGTTTGGTCACGTGATTATGATTTCATACATATTTAAGCAGAAATTATTAAAAAATTCATATAAAATCGACAAGTTGATGTTTGAAGTTGAAATTTGCAAGAATGCCGTAGACTACGATGTGCAAAAAGTCCTGAAAAATTCAAGTGATTCCTTCAACAAACATGGCAGATATTCATGTTTTTCGGATAAGGGCTTGTATACGAAAATCTAGCAATTTGAAGTAAGGGAAGAAGGCGGTTATTGGGTTGGTTACCCACGATCCGGACGTTCCTACGCAGGAAAGAGTGCCCGTGTTGAAAGGTGAATTGCGATGCGTATTTGAGAGAATGAGGTGCATTTTAGGATGCAATGGTGTACCTTAGTTCAAACTTTTATTAGGGCTTTCAGCCTCAAGTAGAATTATTAGGTTTTCGCATCGCAGTGCGAAAACCTATTGTTCTTCTTCTGTTTCTTTTTTTTTTTAGGTTTTCGCATCGCTGTGCGAAAACCTATTGTTCTCGTTCTGTTTCTTTTTTTTTTTTTTTTTTTTTTTTTTTTTTTTTTCCCCTTTTTTGTGAACGGCATAGCTCCGAGGTGAGAAAAGCCACATCTATGAAACTTTTATCAGTAATAACCACGTACTTGAAGATGATCCTAACGTCGAGATAATTTTCATTTTTGTTTTGATTTTCCCGCCAGGGGGCGTTTTATATGAAAATATTTAATAAGCAATATCTCCATTATTTGAGGTCCGATTCAAATGCGGTTTTTGCACAATGTTCCTTGTAAATAGCCCAATAAAATATGATAGGTTTCAAAAATTTGCGTATATAAAACTTTCGTGCTACAGCAGGTTGAAAGTTCGAATCTCGCAAAAACTGTGAAATAAGGGTAGGTCTACCAAAAACCTACCCATTTTATTCAGAGATGAGATAGGATAATTTTGTTTGTTGCATATGATCTACAAGACATATACGCACAAAATATATGGGGTGGCGAATTCGGGAAATGCATGGTTTGTCCACAGTATGCGGTCAAACTAAACCAATATTTTCGAAAAATCAACATTTTAAAAGCATGACTTTTAAGGTTATTTGCAGCTCCTGACTTTATTTTTTGTTCAATCTTCATCATTATTTCACTGTTTATGCATTTTTATAAAACAAATAAATTCATAGAAAAAAAATCAAACATAATATGCAAAGGTCAAGGTCATATACCAATTATTATTATTTTTATCGGCATAAAATAGCTCCAAATCTAAAAATATTTTATAGAAAGTATATGAACAAAAGTTTGAGTTTGTGAAGAGATCTTTCCGTTGATGTTTAGTTTTTGAAGATCGGACTTCATTTGATCAAATGACCACAGTCCAAATTTTGATCCTCTTATCAAACAATTGTATATCCATATTCTTACACTTTTTTGCTGCTCCTGAATTTATATTTTTGTTCAATCTTCATCATAGTTTCACTGTTTATACATTTTTATAAAACAAATAAATTCATAGAAAAGAAATCAAGCATAATATGCAAAGGTCAAGGTCATATACCAATTATTATTATTTTTATCGGCATAAAATAGCTCCAAATCTAAAAATATTTTATAGAAAGTATATGAACAAAAGTTTTAGTCTGTGAAAAGGTCTTTCCATTGGTGTTTAGTTTTTGAAGATCGGACTTCATTTGATCAAATTACCACAGTCCAAAGTTTGATCCTTTTATCAAACAATTGTAAATCCGTATGTTTCCTCTTTTTTGCAGCTCCTGATTTTATTTTTTGTTCAATCTTCATCATTTTTTCACTGTTTATGCATTTAAATAATACAAGCAAACTCATAATAAATTACGATGAAAATATGCAAAGGCCAAGGTCATAATACCGATTATTGTTATTTTTATCGGCACAAAATAGCTTCAAATCTAAAAATATTTTAAAGAAGGTATAAGAACAAATGTTTTAGTTTGTGAAGAGATCTTTCCATCGGTGTTTACTTTTTGAAGATCGAACTTCATTTGATCAAATTACTACAGTCGAAAGTTTGATCCTTTTATCAAACAACTGTAAATCCATATGTTGCTTCTTTTTTGCAGCTCCTGACTTTATTTTTGTTCAATCTTCATCATTTTTTTCACTGTTTATGCATTTAAATAATACAAATAAACTCATAGTAAATAACGATGAAAATATGCAAAGGTCAAGGTCATAATACCGATTATTTTTATCGGCACAAAATAGCTTCAAATCTAGAAATATTTCATAGAAAGTATATGAACAGAAGTTTTAGTTCGTGAAGAGATCGTTCTAATGATGTTTAGCTTTTGAAGATCGGACTTCATTTGATCAATTCAAATTTTAAATTTTTTTTAAAACTTTAAACCTTTTTTTCCCTTTTTTGCACCCAAATTATTTTTTGTTCAATTTTCATCTTTTTTTTACTTTTTATGCTTAAATATACAAAAAAAACTCATATAAATAAATAAAAATTTCAAGGTCAATATTTTAAATTTTTTTTTTAAACCACAAATATTAAATTTAAAAAAAATTTTATAAAAAGATTTAAAAAAAGTTTTATTTGAAAGATTTTTTCCCTTTGGGTTTTTTTTTTAAAGTCCAAATTTTTTTTATAAACAAAAAAAAGTTTTTTCTTGAACCTGTATTTTAATTTAGAAAAATTTATTGTTAGCAAAAATAAAATAAAATTAAAAAGGGAAAAATTTGGGTCAGGGATTATTTTATTTTTTTAAAAAAAAATTTTAAAAAAAAATTTATAAAATAATTGAAAGTTAAATTTGAAAAAAATCCTGTTTAGTTGAAAAACCCAAAAATTAATGTTTTCAAAAAGGCAATATTATTTTTTAAAAATTTTAAACAAAACTTTGAAGTAAAAGAAGGCTTAGGGTTTACCCACGAAAAAAATTTTAACGCGGGAAAAAGGTGCCCAAAAAGGGAATTCATCTTTTGAGAATAAAAATTTAAAATAAAACCCTTAGTTAAAATTTTTTTTTTATCAAGAGTTATTAGGTTTTGCAAAAGTCAAAAAAATATTGTTCTTCCTTTTTTTTTTTTTTTTTTTGCTTTTTTTAAAACCTATTTTTTTTTTTAAAAGGTTTTGTGTTCAAAACCATTTTTCCGGATTTTTGGTTTTTGCTCTTTTTAAAATTTTTTCTTTTTTTTTTTTTTTTTTTTTTTTGGGGTTTTCGCCCCGGTGGAAAATATTTTCTCGTTCTTTTTTTTTTTTTTTTTTTTTTTTTTTTTTTTTTTATTTTTTTCCCCTTTTTTAAGGCCTAGGGGGGCCCTCTTTTTTTTTTTAAAAAACCCCCCCTTTTTGGAACCTATGGTTTTTCTTTTTTTTTTGTTTTCCCCCCGGCTTTTTTTAAAAAAATTTTTTTTTTTTTTTTTTAGGTCCGTTTAAAAATTTTTTTGCCGTTCCTTTTTTTTTTTTTTTTTTTTAAAAATTTCTTAAAAAAAACCCCCGGGGGGGTTGAAGCAATCTGAAAAAAAAAAAACCCAAAAAACCTACCCATTTTTAAAATGTAAAAATTTTTGGTTATATGATTGAAAAAATATCCAAAATTGGGGTCAAATTCAATGGGGTTTGCCACATTCGGTAAATTAACCTTTTTTTAAAAATAAAATTTTAAAAATGCTTTAATTTGGCCTTTTTTTTTTTCTCCAATTATTTATTTTTAGCTTTTTTAAAAAACAAATAAATTCAAGAAAAAAAAAAAAATTTTTAAAGGTCAAGGAAAATTACCAAAAATTTTTTTTATCGGAAAAAAGTCCAAATCAAAAAATTTTTAAAATATTGAAAAAATTTTTTTAGTTTTGGGATTTTCCATAATTTTATTTTTGGGAAACCTTCATTTTTTAAATGAACAGTAAAACCCCCTTTAAAAATTTTTAATATATGTTTTTCTTTTTCTTCCAATTTTTTTTTTTTTTTATTAAATACCCAAAAAAATTTTTTTATAAAAAAAAATTTTTTTGGAAAAAAAAAAATTTTTTGAAAGGAAATAAAAATTTTTTAATTTAAAGGGCAAAAATATTTAAAAAATCAAAAATTTTATAAAATAATGGTTTTGTTTTGTAATTTTTTCCCTTTTTTTTTTTTAAGCATTTTTTTAAAAAAAAATAAAACATAAAATTTTTTTTTTTTAAACAAACCAAACCATGTTTTTTTTTTACCCTATATTTTTTTAAAAATTTTATTTTTTTTTCATGTTTAGTTTTTAAAAATTAAAATTTTTTTAAATCCCAAAAATTGCAAACCCAGGTCAAAAGTTTGTTTTTTTTCCATGAAATGTTTAAAATCTTTTTTAAAAAATTTTTAAAAAATTTTTTTGGGAGAATTTTTTTTTTTATTTTGAAAAAGATTATTTGCAAAACCCAACCCCCAAAGTTTGTTTTTTTTCAAAAAGGTTAAACCCAAAAATTTTTTTTTTAGTTGAATTTTTTTAATCTTCATTTTTTTTTTTATGATTAAAAAACAAAAAACCCAAGAAAATTTTGTTTTTCAAAAAGGGTTTTAAATCCGTTTTTTTTTTTGCACTACCTTTTTTTAAAAATATTTTAAAAAAAGTTTAAAAAAATTTTTTTATTTTAAAAAATTTTTGGTTTTTGGGTGGGTTTTCCGAATTTTTTTTAGAAAAACCCCCAAATTATTTTAAAAATTTAAAAAAAATTTTTTTTTGAAAAAAAATTGTTTTTTTAACCTGAAAAAATTTTATACGAAGGGAAAATTTTTTAGGGGATTAGAAAAAATTTTTAAAAAAAAATTTTAAAAAATTTATATCCTTTTTTTGGGAATTGAAATTTAAAAGGCCGGAAAATACTTGCGTCCTAAAAAATTCAAAATTTTAAAAAAATTTTAAAAATTCATTTTTTCGAAAGGGTTGTTAAAAAATTAAATTTTTAAAAAAAAGGGGGGGCTTATTGGGGGCCCCAAACCATTCCCTACCAAAAAGTTTTCCCGTTTGGGGAAAGGTGAATTGATCGTTTTTAAAGGAAAGGTGTTTTTGAAGGGACCGAAAAATTTTTGGGGCTTTGAAAGTGAATTTTTTTTTTTTGGGGGAAAATTTTTTTTCTTTTTTTTTTTTTTTTTTTCGCTCGTTGAAAAATTTTTCTCGTTTGCTTTTTTTTTTTTTTTTTTTTTTTTTTTTTTTTTTTTTTTTTTCTTTCCCCCTTTTTTTGAACGGCATAGCTCCGAGGTGAGAAAAAAACCCCCAAACTATGAAAAATTTTAAACAGTAATAACCACCTTCTTTAAGATTTATTTCCCAACGCGAGATAATTTTTATTTTTTTTTTGTTTTCCCCCAGGGGGCGTTTTAAAATTTAAAATGTTTTTAAAAGCCCAAAATTTTCCATTTTTTGAGGGGGCCCATTTTAAATCGGTTTTTTCACAATTTTTCCTTGGGAAATAACCCCAAAAAAATTGAAAAGGGTTTTTAAAAAATTTTCGGTTTTTTAAAACTTTCGTGCAAAGGAGGTTGAAAGTTCCCAAAACTCGCAAAAAAATGTGAAATAAGGGTAGGGTCTACCAAAAACCTACCCATTTTATTCAGAGATGAGATAGGAGAATTTTGTTTGTTGCATATGATCTGCAAGACATATACGCACAAAATATATGGGGTGGCGAATTCGGGAAATGCATGGTTTGTCCACAGTATGCGGTCAAACTTAACCAATATTTTCGAAAAATCAACATTTTAAAAGCATGACTTTTAAGGTTATTTGCAGCTCCTGACTTTATTTTTTGTTCAATCTTCATCATTATTTCACTGTTTATGCATTTTTATAAAACAAATAAATTCATAGAAAAAAACAACAACATAATATGCAAAGGTCAAGGTCATATACCAATTATTATTATTTATATCGGCATAAAATAGCTCCAAATCTAAACATATTTTATAGAAAGTATATGAACAAAAGTTTTAGTTTTCGAGGAGATCTTTCCATTAATGTTTAGTTTTTGAAGAGCGGACTTCATTTGATCAAATGACCACAGTCCAAAGTTTGATCCTCTTATCAAACAATTGTATATCCATATGTTTTCTCTTTTTTGCTGCTCCTGACTTTATTTTTTGTTCAATATTCATCATTATATCACTGTTTATGCATTTTTATAAAACAAATAAAATCATAGAAAAAAAACAAGCATAATATGCAAAGGTCAAGGTCATATACCAATTATTATTATTTATATCGGCATAAAATAGCTTAAAATCTAAAAATATTTTATAGAAAGTATATGAACAAAAGTTTTAGTTTGTGAGGAGATCTTTCCATTAATGTTTAGTTTTTGAAGACCGGACTTCATTTGTTCAAATGACAACAGTCCAAAGTTTGATCCTCTTATCAAACAATTGTATATCCATATGTTTTCTCTTTTTTGCTGCTCCTGACTTTATTTTTTGTTCAATCTTCATCATTATTTCACTGTTTATGCATTTTTATAAAACAAATAAATTCATAGAAAAAAAACAACAACATAATATGCAAAGGTCAAGGTCATATACCAATTATTATTATTTATATCGGCATAAAATAGCTCCAAATCTAAAAATATTTTATAGAAAGTATATGAACAAAAGTTTTAGGTTTCGAGGAGATCTTTCCATTAATGTTTAGTTTTTGAAGATCGGACTTCATTTGATTAAATGACCACAGTCCAAAATTTGATCCTCTTATCAAACAATTGTATATCCATATGTTTTCTCTTTTTTGCTGCTCCTGACTTTATTTTTTGTTCAATCTTCATCATTATTTCACTGTTTATGCATTTTTATCAAACAAATAAAATCATAGAAAAAAAAACAAGCATAATATGCAAAGGTCAAGGTCATATACCAATTATTATTATTTATATCGGCATAAAATAGCTCCAAATCTAAAAATATTTTATAGAAAGTATATGAACAAAGGTTTTAGTTTGTGAGGAGATCTTTCCATTAATGTTTAGTTTTTGAAGACCGGACTTCATTTGTTCAAATGACAACAGTCCAAAGTTTGATCCTCTTATCAAACAATTGTATATCCATATGTTTTCTCTTTTTTGCTGCTCCTGACTTTATTTTTTGTTCAATCTTCATCATTATTTCACTGTTTATGCATTTTTATCAAACAAATAAAATCATAGAAGAAAAAAAACAAGCATAATATGCAAAGGTCAAGGTCATATACCAATTATTATTATTTTTATCGGCATAAAATAGCTCCAAATCTAAAAATATTTTATAGAAAGTATATGAACAAAGGTTTTAGTCTGTGAAGAGATCTTTCCATTGGTGTTTAGATTTTGAAGATCGGACTTCATTTGATCAAATTACCACAGTCCAAAGTTTGATCCTTTTATCAAACAATTGTAAATCCATATGTTGCTTCTTTTTTGCAGCTCCTGACTTTATTTTTGTTCAATCTTCATCATTTTTTCACTGTTTATGCATTTAAATAATACAAATAAACTCATAGTAAATAACGATGAAAATATGCAAAGGTCAAGGTCATAATACCGATTATTTTTATCGGCACAAAATAGTTCTCAATCTAGAAATATTTTATAGAAAGTATATGAACAAAAGTTCTAGTTCGTGAAGAGATCGTTCTAATGATGTTTAGTTTTTGAAGATCGGACTTAATTTGATCAATTAACAAAAATATTCGAATAAAGTTAATATCAATAATTATGTCTGGTTAAACCAGTTCTTCTAGTAAGTTAAAGCGAAAACCAAGATGCCGCTTTGCGGTTCTAGTTAGGTTTTCGCATCGCTTGCGAAAACCTATTGTTCTTCTTCTGTTTTATTTTTTTTTTTTTTTTTTTTTATTATTATTTTTCCGTCTCTTTTTTGTGAACGGCATATCAACAAGATAGGAAACAGTCACAGTTCTGATTTTTTTACCAGTTTTGTCGTAGGATCTGAATTTGATCCTAACGTCGAGAAAATTTTCATTTTTGTCTTAATTTTGCCGCTAGGGGGCGTTTTGTAAAAGTGACTAAGGGCTAATAACTCTGTTATTTGAAGTCCGATTGAAATGCGGTTTTTTGCATTGCGTTCCTTGTCAGTTACTTAATAAAATATGATAGTTTTCAAAAAGTTGCGTATATATAACTTTCGTGCTACAGGAGGTTGAATGTTCGAATCTCGAAAAAACTGTGAAATGAGGGTAGGTCTGCGAAAAATTTATCCACGTCTTTCAGGAATGAGATAGGAGAATTTTGTTTGTTGCATATGATTCGCAAGACATATACGCACAAAATATATAGTGTGGCGATTTTTTGAAATGCATGGTTTGTCCACAGTACGCGGTCAAACATAACCAATATTTTCGAAAAATCAACATTTTAAAAGCATGACTTTTAAGGTTATTTGCAGCTCCTGACTTTATTTTTTATTCAATCTTCATCATTTTTTTCACTGTTAATGCAGTTTTATAAAAAAAATAAAACCATAGAAAAAAAATTACCCATAATATGCAAAGGTCAAGGTCATATACAAATTAGTATTATTTATATCGGCATAAAATAGCTCCAAATCTAAAAATATTTTATAGAAAGTATATGAACAAAGGTTTAAGGCTGTGAAGAGATCTTTCCATTGGTGTTTAGTTTTTGAAAATCGGACTTCATTTGATCAAATGACCACAGTCCAAAGTTTGATCCTCTTATCAAACAATTGTATATCCATATGTTTCCTCTTTTTTGCTGCTCCTGTCTTTATTTTTTGTTCAATCTTCATCATTATTTCACTGTTTATGCATTTTTATAAAACAAATAAATTCATAGAAAAAAATCAAGCATAATATGCAAAGGTCAAGGTCATATGCCAATTATTATTATTTTTATCGGCATAAAATAGCTCCAAATCTAAAAATATTTTATAGAAAGTATATGAACAAAAGTTTTAGTTCTTTAAGAGCTCTTTCCAGTGATGTTTAGTTTTTGAAGATCGGACTTGATTTGGTCATTTTACGGCAGTCCAAAGTTTGATCCTTTTTTGGAATAATTGTAAATCAGTTTTTATGCTTCAAATTGTGATGCTAGCAACGGAAGGTTGAAAGTTCGAACCTCGCAAAAAACTGTGCAGATGAGGGTATGTGTACGAAAAACCTATCCGTTTTTGTTAGACATCAGATAGAAGAATTCTGTTTGCTGCAAATGATTTGCAAGACATATACGCACAAAATATATGGGGTAGCGAATTTAATAAATGCATGGTTTGTCCTCTAGAAACGGTCAAACTTCACTAAATTTTAGGAAAAATTAAAATTTCGAAAAGATGTTTTTTGTCGCTCCTGACTTTATTTTTAGTTCATTCTTCATGATATTTTCACAAGTTATGTTTTGTTATGTTTTAAAGGGCCTCACAATTAAAAAGTTAAAATGAAATTTCAAAGGTCAAGGTCATATTACGATAATTGTGTTTTTATTCGGCTCCGAATAGCTCCAAAATAAAAAATATTTTATTGAAAGTATATAAACAAAAGTTTTAGTTCTTGAATAGCCCTTTCCAGTGATGTTTAAGTTTTGAAGATCGGACTTGATTTGGTCATATTACGGCAGTCCAAAGTTTGATCCTTTTTTGGAATAATTGTAAATCAGTTTTTATGCTTCAAATTGTGATATATAAGGAATAGAATGTTCGACTAGTGCGACTTGTATGCTTCATTGAACCATTTGCTGCATTTCTAGGTACCTAATAGTAAAATTTTACTCAATTTTGTTTCTCATTTTGCTGCTAGGGGGCGCTTGGCTTGAAATCACCCTTTATTACTAAAATGATTAAAGTCTGATTTTTATGCAATTTTTTGCATTCTGTTCCTTGGTGACATCAATTTGAAACAACACTAAAATATTTATGCGATATTTCATGAAAATGATAGTAATTCAATGCAACATTAGTTCGTTATAATGTTAAGTGGCATATCGCATTGTCGCGTGTCATTTTATACTGTTGTGTGTCGTTTGCAATTGTTGTTTATCGAATACAATTGTCGTATGTCATCCTCATAAAGCAACACACACATATAATGTTGCAGTACCCGAAGTCTGTAAAAAAAGTTTTCAAGTTTGCGACTACATTACAGACAGGTAATACTTAGAAGTATTCTTCTTGGTAAAAAGTCTGCTTAAACATTGCGACAAAAATGTTTGAAAGATCACTGTATTCAACAGTATTCAAAAAGCCATTGAACGAAGAAATATGTTTTTCGAAACATGTGACTCGTGAACTGAATGGAATTGCTTTTGCGAAAACCGATGATATCGCATTAGCGATTCTAGTTAGGTTTTCGCACCTCGCAGTGCGAAAACCTATTGTTCTTCTTCTGTTTTATTTTTTTTTTTTTTTTTTTTTTTATTATTTTTCTAACCCTTTTTTGTTAACGGCAAATCTCCGTGATCAGAAAAGCCACATTTATGAAATTTTAATCAGTTTTTACCACGTATTTGAAGATGATCCTAACGTTGAGAAAATTTTCATTTATGTCTTACTTTTCCCGCTAGGGGGCGTTTTGTATGAAATTTATTAATGGCTATTAACTCAGTTATTTGAGGTCCGATTCAAATGCGGTTTTTTACATTCTGTTCCTTGTTGATAGCCAAATAAAATGTGATAGGTTTCGATGGTAGGTGTCGCTGAAAGTTTTGAGCTACAGAAGGTTGAATGTTCGAACCTCGCAAAAAACTGTGCAAATGAGGGTAGATGTACGAAAAACCTATCCATTTTTGCTAGAGATCAGATAGAAGAATTCAGTTTGCTGCAAATGATTTGCAAGACATATACGCACAAAATATATGGGGTGGCGAATTTAAGAAATGCATGGTTTGCCCTCTAGAAACGGTCAAACTTCACTAAAATTTAGGAAAAAATAAAATTTTAAAAACATGTTTTTTGTCACTCCTGACTATATTTTTGGTTCATTCTTCATGAAATTTTCACAAGTTATGTATTGTTATCTTCTAAAGGGCTTCACAATTAAAAAGTTTAAAAATAAACGCAAAGGTCAAGGTCATATTACGATAATTGTGTTTATATTCGGCCCAAAATAGCTCCAAAACTAAAAATATTTCATTGAAAGTATATGTACAAAAGTTTTAGTTCTTGAAGAGCTCTTTCCAGTGATGTTAAGTTTTTGAAGATCCGACTTGATTTGGTCATATTACGGCAGTCCAAATTTTGATCCTTTTTTGGAATAATTGTACAACCGTGTTTATGCTTCAAATTGTGATATATAAGAAATAGAATGTTTGACTTGTGCGACTTGTATACTTGGTTGAACTATTTGCTGCATTGCTAGGTACTAATGGTAAAATTTTACTAAATTTTGTTTCTAAATCTGCCGCTAGGGGGCGCTAAGCTTGAAAGCACTCTTCTACTTATAACTCAAAAAGTTGAAGTCTGATTCAAATGCGGTTTGTTGCATTATATTCCTTGTTGAAAGCCTCATAAAAAATGATAGTTTCTAAGTATAAATGGCTGAAACTTTTTGAGCTAGTAACGGAAGGTTGATAGTTCGAACCTCGCATAAAACTGTGCAGATGAGGGTAGGTCTACAAAAAAACCTACCCATTTTTGTTAGACATCAGATAGAAGAATTCTGTTTGCTGCAAATGATTTGCAAGACATATACGCACAAAATATATGGGGTAGCGAATTTAAGAAATGCAAAATTTTTGTTTGTCGGAAAGGGCCTCACAATAAAAAAGTTAAAAAAAAGGAAAAGGTCAAGGTCATATTACTTTTTGTGTTTTTATTCGGCCCGAAATAGCTCAAAAACTAAAAATATTTCATTGAGAATATATGTACAAAAGTTTTAGTTCTTGAAGAGATCTTTCCAGTGATGTTTAGTTTTTGAAGATCCGACTTGATTTGGTCATATTACGGCATTCCAAAATTTGATCCTTTTTTGGAATAATTGTAAATCGGTATTTAGGCTTCAATTTGTGATATATAAGAAATAGAATGTTCGACTAGTGCGACTTGTATACTTTATTGAACTATTTGATGCATTACTAGGTACCTAATGGTGAAATTTTAATCAATTTTGTTTCTCATTTTGCCGTTAGGGGGCGCTTAGCTTGAAATCACTTTTTTGCTTATAACTTAAAAAGCTGAAGTGCGATTCGAATACAGTTTTTTGCATTCTGTTCCTTGTCGATAGCTTAATAAAATATGATAGTTTCAAGGTATTAATGTCTGAAAATGTTTCAGTTAATAAGGAAAGGTTGAAAGTTCGAAACTCGCAAAAAACTGTGCAAATGAGGGTAGGTCTACGAAAAACCCATCCATTTTTGTTAGAGATCAGATAGAAGAATTCTGTTTGCTGCAAATGATTTGCAAAACATAAACGCACAAAATAAATGGGGTGTCGAATTTATGAAATGCATGGTTTGTCCTCTGGAAACGGTCAAACTTCACTAAATTTTAGGAAAATTTAAAGTTTCAAAAACATGTTTTTGTCGCTCCTGATTTATTTTTTTGTTCATTCTTCATGAAATTTTCACAAGTTATGTATTGATTTGTCGGAAAGGGCCTCACAATTAAAAAGTTAAACAATAAATGAAAAGGTCAAGGTCATATTACGATTATTGTGTTTTTATTCGGCTCCAAATAACTCCAAAAGTAAAAATATTTCATTTAAAGTATATGGATAAAAGTTTTAGTTCTTGAAGAGATCTTTCCAGTGATGTTTAGTTTTTGAAGATCGGACTTGATTTGGTCATATTACGGCAATCCAAATTTTGATCCTTTTTTGGAATAATTGTAAATCAGTATTTATGCTTCAAATTGTGATATATAAGAAATAGAATGCTCGAATGTTTGAAAGATCAATGTTAGCTGCATTCAACAAGCCATTAAACGAAGAAATATGTTTTTCGAATCATGCGACTCTTGAACTGAATGGAATTCCTTTCGTGAAAACTGATGATATCGCGACTACATAACTGACAGGTAATACTCAACAATACTCTCTTGGGTAAAAAGTCTGCTAAAACATTGCGACAAAAATGTTTTGAAAAATCGCTGTTAACAGTATCAACACGACATTGAATGAAGAGATGTTTTTCGAATCATGCGACTTGTGAACTGAATGGAATTTCTTTCGTGAAAACCATTGATACCGCGACTATATAACTGACAGGAAATACTCAAAAATATTGTTTTCGGTAAAAAGTCTGCTAAAACATTGCGAGAAAAATGTTTGAAAGATCGCTCTTAACAGTATTCAACAAGCCCTTGAATGAAGAAATATGTTTTTCGATTCATGCGACTCGTTAACTGAGGTAAATTGCTTTTGCGAAAACCGATGATATCGCGATGGCGATTCTAGTTAGGTTTTCGCACCCGCATGCGAAAACCTATTGTTCTTCTTCTTTTTTTTTTTTTTTTTTTTTTATTATTTTTCTAACCTTTTTTTGTGAACGGCATATCACCATGATAGAAAAAAGTCACATGTATGAAATTTTAATCAGTTATTAGCACGTATTTGAAAATGATCCTAACGTTGAGAAAATTTTCATTTATGTCTTACTTTTCCCGCCAGGGGGCGTTTTGCATGAAATTTATTAATGGCTAATAACTCACTTATTTGAGGTCCGATTCAAATGCGTTTTTTTGCATTCTGTTCCTTGTTGATAGCCAAATAAAATATGATAGGTTTCGAGGGTACGTGTCGCTGAAAGTATTTGAGCTACAGAAGGTTGAAAGTTCGAACCTCGCAAAAAACTGTGCAAATGAGGGTAGGTCTACGAAAAACCTATCCATTTTTGTTAGAGATCAGATAGAAGAATTCTGTTTGCTGCAAATGATTTGCAAGACATATACGCACAAAATATATGGGGTGGGGAATTTAGGAAATGTATGGTTTGTCCTCTGGAAACGGTCAAACTTCACTAAATTTTAGGAAAATTTAAAGTTTCAAAAACATGTTTTTTATCGCTTCTGACTGTATTTTTTGTTAATTCTTCATGATATTTTCACAAGTTATGTATTGTTATGTCTGAAAGGGGATCACAATTAAAAAGTTAAAAAATAAATGAAAAGGTCAAGGT
Source organism: Solen grandis (assembly GCA_021229015.1). Lineage (NCBI taxonomy): Eukaryota > Metazoa > Mollusca > Bivalvia > Adapedonta > Solenidae > Solen > Solen grandis. Next base: position 45,343,638 of record CM037793.1, on the reverse strand, counting down.
CATATTACGATTATTGTGTTTTTATTCGGCCACAAATAGCTCCAAAACTAAAATTATTTCATTGAGAGTATATGAACAAAAGTTTTAGTTCTTAAAGAGTTCTGTCCAATGATGTTTAGTTTTTGAAGATCGGAGTTGATTTGGTCATTATACGGCAGTCCAAAGTTTGATCCTTTTTGGGAATAATTGTAAATCAGGTTTTATGCTTCAAATTCTGATACATAAGAATAAAAAGTTTGTCTTGTGCGACTAGTATACTTGATTTAACTATTTGCTGCTTTGCTAGGTACCTAACAGTAAAATTTTAATCAATTTTCTTTCTCATTTTGCCGCTAGGGGGCGCTTTTTTTGAAATCATTCTTTTGCTTATAACTCAAAAAGTTGAAGTCCGATTCGAATGCGGTTTTTTGCATTCTGTTCCCTGTTGATAGCCTAATAACATATGATAGGATTCGAGGGTCCGTGTGGCTGAAAGCTTTTGAGCTACGGAAGGTTGAATGTTCGAACCTCGCAAAAAAAAACAACTGTGCAAATGAGGGTAGGTCTTCAGAAACTTTTTCGTTCTGTTTCATATTGAAAATTGTGGCTGAGTTGAAATAATGTGTTCAAGTTGATTAGGTTAAAAGCGAAAACCGAGATACCGCTTGCGGTTCTAGTATTTTTTTTTTTTTTTCTTCCCCTTTTTTGTGAACGGCATAGCTCCGAGGTGAGAAAAACCACATCTATGAAACTTTTATCAGTAATAACCACGTACTTGAAGATGATCCTAACGTCGAGATAATTTTCATTTTTGTTTTGATTTTCCCGCCAGGGGGCGTTTTATATGAAAATATTTAATAAGCAATATCTCCATTATTTGAGGTCCGATTCAAATGCGGTTTTTGCACAATGTTCCTTGTAAATAGCCCAATAAAATATGATAGGTTTCAAAAATTTGCGTATATAAAACTTTCGTGCTACAGGAGGTTGAAAGTTCGAATCTCGCAAAAACTGTGAAATAAGGGTAGGTCTACCAAAAACCTACCCATTTTATTCAGAGATGAGATAGGAGAATTTTGTTTGTTGCATATGATCTGCAAGACATATACGCACAAAATATATGGGGTGGCGAATTCGGGAAATGCATGGTTTGTCCACAGTATGCGGTCAAACTTAACCAATATTTTCGAAAAATCAACATTTTAAAAGCATGACTTTTAAGGTTATTTGCAGCTCCTGACTTTATTTTTTGTTCAATCTTCATCATTATTTCACTGTTTATGCATTTTTATAAAACAAATAAATTCATAGAAAAAAACAACAACATAATATGCAAAGGTCAAGGTCATATACCAATTATTATTATTTATATCGGCATAAAATAGCTCCAAATCTAAAAATATTTTATAGAAAGTATATGAACAAAAGTTTTAGTTTGTGAGGAGATCTTTCCATTAATGTTTAGTTTTTGAAGACCGGACTTCATTTGTTCAAATGACAACAGTCCAAAGTTTGATCCTCTTATCAAACAATTGTATATCCATATGTTTTCTCTTTTTTGCTGCTCCTGACTTTATTTTTTGTTCAATCTTCATCATTATTTCACTGTTTATGCATTTTTATCAAACAAATAAAATCATAGAAAAAAAAAACAAGCATAATATGCAAAGGTCAAGGTCATATACCAATTATTATTATTTATATCGGCATAAAATAGCTCCAAATCTAAAAATATTTTATAGAAAGTATATGAACAAAAGTTTTAGTTTGTGAGGAGATCTTTCCATTAATGTTTAGTTTTTGAAGACCGGACTTCATTTGTTCAAATGACAACAGTCCAAAGTTTGATCCTCTTATCAAACAATTGTATATCCATATGTTTTCTCTTTTTTGCTGCTCCTGACTTTATTTTTTGTTCAATCTTCATCATTATTTCACTGTTTATGCATTTTTATCAAACAAATAAAATCATAAAAAAAAACAAGCATAATATGCAAAGGTCAAGGTCATATACCAATTATTATTATTTTTATCGGCATAAAATAGCTCCAAATCTAAAAATATTTTATAGAAAGTATATGAACAAAAGTTTTAGTCTGTGAAGAGATCTTTCCATTGGTGTTTAGTTTTTGAAGATCGGGGTTGAATTGGTTGAGTTATGACAGAAAGGCGAAAAGTGTACTTTTAACGAAATTGAAACGCTGTAGTTTCATGAACTTTGAGTCAAAAATTATGATTTCTTACAAAAGGAAGTAAGTATACTGCAAGGAATACTTGTTTGGTCACGTGATTATGATTTCATACATATTTAAGCAGAAATTATTAAAAAATTCATATAAAATCGACAAGTTGATGTTTGAAGGTGAAATTTGCAAGAATGCCGTAGACTACAATGTGCAAAAAGTCCTGAAAATTTCAAGTGATTCCGTCAACAAACATGGCAGATATTCATGTTTTTCGGATAAGGGCTTGTATACGAAAATCTTTTTTTTTTTTTTTAGGTTTTCGCATCGCTTGCGAAAACCTATTGTTCTTCTTCTGTTTTATTTTTATTAGGTTTTCGCATCGCTTGCGAAAACCTATTGTTCTTCTTCTGTTTTTTTTTTTTTTTTTTTTTATTATTATTTTTCCGTCTCTTTTTTGTGAACGGCATATCAACAAGATAGGAAACAGTCACAGTTCTGATATTTTTACCAGTTTTGTCCTAGGATCTGAATTTGATCCTAACGTCGAGAAAATTTTCATTTTTGTCTTAATTTTGCCGCTAGGGGGCGTTTTGTAAAAGTGACTAAGGGCTAATAACTCTGTTATTTGAAGTCCGATTGAAATGCGGTTTTTTGCATTGCGTTACTTGTCAGTTACTTAATAAAATATGATAGTTTTCAAAAAGTTGCGTATATATAACTTTCGTACTACAGGAGGTTGAATGTTCGAATCTCGAAAAAAACTGTGAAATGAGGGTAGGTCTGCGAAAAATTTATCCACGTCTTTCAGGAATGAGATAGGAGAATTTTGTTTGTTGCATATGATTCGCAAGACATATACGCACAAAATATATAGTGTGGCGATTTTGAGAAATGCATGGTTTGTCCACAGTATGCGGTCAAACTTTACCAATATTTTCGAAAAGTCAACATTTTCAAAGCATGACTTTTAATGTTATTTGCAGCTCCTGACTTTATTTTTTATTCAATCTTCATCATTTTTTCACTGTTAATGCAGTTTTATAAAACAAATAAAATCATGGAAAAAAAATCAGCCATAATATGCAACGGTCAAGGTCATATACCAATTATTATTATTTTTATCGGCATAAAATACCTCAAAATCTAAAAATATTTTATAGAATGTATATGAACAAAAGTTTTAGTCTGTGAAGAGATCTTTTCATTGGTGTTTAGATTTTGAAGATCGGACTTCATTTGATCAAATGACCACAGTCCAAAGTTTGATCCTCTTATCAAACAATTGTATATCCATACGTTTCCACTTTTTCGCTGCTCCTGACTTTATTTTTTGTTCAATCTTCATCATTATTTCACTGTTTATGCATTTTTATAAAACAGATAAATTCATAGAAAAAAAATCAAGCATAATATGCAAAGGTCAAGGTCATATACCAATTATTATTATTTTTATCGGCATAAAATAGCTCCAAATCTAAAAATATTTTATAGAAAGTATATGAACAAAAGTTTTAGTTCTTTAAGAGCTCTTTCCAGTGATGTTTAGTTTTTGAAGATCGGACTTGATTTGGTCATATTACGGCAGTCCAAAGTTTGATCCTTTTTTGGAATAATTGTAAATCAGTTTTTATGCTTCAAATTGTGATACAGTCGAACCCCGGTTACTCCACCACCTCTCATTCAAATACCCGGCGTCATTCGAAATACTTCGTTGGTCCCGATCACTCTCCTTCTTATTTCTATATAAAAAATATCTGGGTTATTCGAATTTGTACCATTCGAATACCTGGCCTCATCCGAAAAGATTTTTTGGCCCGTGCCAAATTTCTGTTATTTTCGCACCCCATGTCATCCTCATAAAGCAACACACACATATAATGTTGCAGTACCCGAAGTCTGTAAAAAAAGTTTTCAAGTTTGCGACTACATTACAGACAGGTAATACTTAGAAGTATTCTACTTGGTAAAAAGTCTGCTTAAACATTGCGACAAAAATGTTTGAAAGATCACTGTATTCAACAGTATTCAAAAAGCCATTGAACGAAGAAATATGTTTTTTGAAACATGCGACTCGTGAACTGAATGGAATTGCTTTCGTGAAAACTGATGATATCGCGACTACATAACTGACAGGTAATACTCAACAATATTCTTTTGGGCAAAAAGTCTGCTTAAACATTGCGACAGAAATGTTTGAAAGATCACTGCTAACAGTATCAACAAGCCATTGAACGGAGAAATGTTCTTCGAATCATGCAACTCGTGAACAGAATGGAATTGCTTTCGTGAAAACCATTGATATCACGACTACATAGCTGACAGGTAATACTCAAAAATATTCTTTTGGGTAAAAAGTCTGTTTAAACATTGCGACAAAAATGTTTAAAAGATCGCTGTTAACAGTATTCAACAAGCCATTGAACGAAGAAATATGTTTTTCGAATCATGCGACTCGTTAACTGAGGTAAATTGCTTTTGCGAAAACCGATGATATCGCGATAGCGATTCTAGTTTTTGGGTTTTCGCATCGCTTGCGAAAACCTATTGTTCTTCTTCTGTTTTATTTTTTTAGGTTTTCGCACCCGCAGTGCGAAAACCTATTGTTCTTCTTCTGGTTTTGGGAAAATTTTCTTTTTTTTTTTTTTTTTCCTCGTTTTCACCATGATAGAAAAAAGTCACATTTCTGATTATTTTACCAGTTTTGTCCTAAGATCTGAATTTGATCCTAACGTTGAGAAAATTTTCATTTTTGTCTTAGTTTTGCCGCTAGGTGGCGTTTTGTAAAAATGACTAAGGGCTCTGTTATTTGAGGTCCGATTCGAATGTGGTTTTTTGCTTTGTGTTCCTTGTCAGAAACTTAATAAAATATGATACGATTCAATTATTTGCGTATATAAAACTTTCGTGCTACAGGAGGTTGAAAGTTCGAATCTCGAAAAAAACGATGAAATAAAGGTAGGTCTAGGAAAAAAGTCCCCATTTTTTTCAGAGATGAGATAGGAGAATTTTGTTTGTTGCATATGATTCGCAAGACATATACGCACAAAATATATGGTGTGGCGATTTTAAGAAATGCATGGTTTGTCCACAGTACGCGGTCAAATATAACCAATATTTCGAAAAATCAACATTTTAAAAGAATGACTTTTAAGGTTATTTGCAGCTCCTGACTTTATTTTTTATTCAATCTTCATCATTTTTTCACTGTTAATGCATTTTCATAAA
>CM037793.1:45288148-45338148 GCA_021229015.1 Solen grandis | reverse complement strand
TCCAGATAAGCACATGGCCAGGAAGAAAGTCGGAAATTGGGACCACGCACATATGACATTTGGCTCAGAGGTCCCTGGTGACCGCCATTGCAGCTTCCTTAGATGTGATTGCCCCCACCCCCCTCCTCCCAAAGAAGGCACATATTGAGTTCATCGAGCAAGATCCCGGCGTTAATGGAGCTTGGAGCACGTTCGTGCTCGAAAATTCGAAAGGCTTCACTCAAGCCGGCATGGATCGTATAAACGAGACTCGATCCGGACCTACTTGTGAGCTGTGCTAGGGGCCCAGGCTCAGATCAAGTCTAGTATCGACGGGACTTCGAAAGGCTTCGAGGCGATTAAGCAGTTCTTATCCAATGTGGAGGACGCCATTAACTACCCTGTGGAAATACCCACCTCGATAACACGCTACCAGAACGTGCTGCAGTACGCCGGTTTTGAACTCAACATGGTCTTCGGAACGGGTTTATACATGGCCTCCAAAAACATGACCCTGAGTGTTAATTCCGACATCGTAGGGTACAACAATAATATCCAGATGGCTACGGCCGACCTCCACGTCGGCATGGTGTATGTAATTATCAGACGCTGCGCTTGCCCCAGACTGGTAGCTTCCAAGACGGTTAAATTGCAGGCCCATCAACTTCAGATCCACCAGCCCAAAAGCCAGTTAGCAGCACTACATTTTCCAGCTTGCATAAAGCGAAGGCTCATGAAGAGGAAAAGAGAGCTCCGGTCTTAGGCGGAATCACTGTAGGGTTATTAGCCATCTGGCTAGCGCTTTGTTAGTATCCATTTGCGAGCCGCAACCAGGAGCAAACCTCTGACAGCTAAGAACAGAGCCCAGGTATTTTCTGCAAGCCAACCGACCGCTTTACCAGCTGTTGACAACAGCCAGGAGACAATGCTGCCTATAATGCCGGGTATGGCAGCCGTGGCCTTACCAGCCAGTTTCGCTAGAAAACTGCCGAGGGCTTTAAGTTGCTTTTTTACCCATTCTCCAACTCCCTTCGATGGGGACTTTGGTGGTGCTCCACCCCCTCCTCCAGTTAATGTTTCAATGATGAAGCCAATTGTCATTCGGATTGCTGTAATAATTGAAACAACGGTAATCCCTTGCTCCCGGAAGAGAGTCTTAATCCGCTCAGCCAGCGGGGTGTCCTCGTTCAAGATTCTCCAAAAGGTTTCCCGAAACTGGCTGATCTGTGACTTGAGGGCCTCCCGATTGTTTGAAGCCGCCTCGAGCCGCGCAGACCGCTCGAGCTCGAGATCTAGGAGCCTTCCCCGAATTCTTCGCTTCATTTCTTCATCATCGGTCTCCCCCAACTTCTTTTTTTGCTAGAGCAATGTGTTTATAAAGCTCGGAGAGCTTTGCCAGGTTGTTCAGAAGCTCGCCGCGTTGGGTCTGCATTGTTTTATCTAGGCCTTTGAGCTCACGGTAATGACACATCTAAGTCCGTCGTATCCATAGGCGGAACATGGATGGTCTTTCGCAGGGTCTCCTCCGCTTGAGACGTAATGGAGCCTTCATTTGAAAGCCGTCTGGCGTCCGCTTCCTCAAGCGACATCGTCGCAAGCGACGCCGAAGCTTCCGCATCTATCCGCAGGTCTTATGCTAGCTTCATCCTTGGGGGGTCTTCCGACTCCAGTCTGAGAAACCGAGGTGATCTCTGAAAATGACCCCACCGCCCCTCCGGGCAGCAATAGTGGATAATGCCAGGGGTTTTCCAGTTTGCTTATTAATAAGATCTAAATCCGGGTAGCTAATTGGGCGAAGCTGCCCATTTTTATCCACCTTTAACTTAGTGGGATCCATTCCTGCAGCGGGACCGCCCAAAGTATTAAAGTAATCATTTTCGGTGTCATTCAACAGTTGATTGTAGGAGGTTTGAATAAAAGAGGTTTCGGCGACGTCATCAGTGGCGTAATCAACTTCCTTGTTCTCAAAATCTTCGAGCGGTATATCCTCATCCATTTTAGACTCAATGGTATTGTGTCATATAGAATATATATATGCACCAGCTTTAATATGTCGCAATACGGAAGAAAGCTCAATCCGCGACGGCGCCTAAGGGAGCCCCTAGGGGTCAAGGGCATCCGTCAGACAGTTGTTATCATCAGCAACCCATCAGCTATCGACCAAAATCAGCAGCTATTAATGAGGTTTCCAAATTTTGGCGCCAACGATGTCATCGTGCCTGGATCAGCCCGTCTGGCCTTTCAAATTGAGCTGAACTCGACCGACGCTAATCGCACCGTGGTCAACAACCTTGGCCGGGCGATCGTCAAAAAAACTACGATCAAGATTTCTGGAAACGAGGTCATGAGCATTGACGACAGCGACATCTATGGTTGCTATTTCGACCTTTGGAAAACGGTAGAACGAAATAATGCCCAATACCAGGGGATTGATACCTCGGGAGACAGGAATGTCACACGTATAAGGCTTGATGCCGGAAATAAGGACGAGGGCGTTGCTAAAGGACGCTGCGATTGCCAAGGCCTATGTTGGCCGAATTTATATCCCTCTCGACTTTGAGCTACTGGAGAGCCATATGCCGTCCTCTCAATCTGCTTTCGTTGATAGGCTAGAATACGAACTCACATTTAATGACTATAACCGGGTTATCAGGGTGACCGTAGAGGCCAGTTTCACTGTAAAAGATATCGCTCTTGAGTTCGAGATGGTCACTAACCCACAGCTGGCTACAATTATCCGTAACCAGTACGCATAAAGGGTTAGCATCTTGTTCGACAGCGTACTTAGACACAGAAAATTCGTAAAAAATAAATCCGACGCACTATGGAACATAAACCTTAACGTGCCTGCCAGTTCGATGAAGGGAATCTTGCTGCTCTTCGAAGAACCCACGGAAACCTTTGCTAGATATAGCGTGGCCTTCTATAACCCTAAGATTACCAAGGTGGAGGTCACCATTGAAGGCGTTTCTAACCAGCTCTTCGCCTAAGATATGCGTCCCTACCAGATGTGGGACGATGTCCGTAAACTTATGGCAGGAGGAACTAAATGTCACTCGGAGGTTGCCATAGTTGCTAAGGATTTAGGGCTCCACACGTGTGATCTCGGAAAGTACCTCACCCAAGAGTACGCCCTATGGCTAGACCTCAGGACACACGACGACGACGGCCTGCACGGTAACGGGAGGAGAGTGGAAAACGCCAACGAATTTATGACTATTCAATTATCGAAGGAGGTGGAAGCGGATGGGGCATTAAACGTTTATGTTTTTGTAGTGATGGACGCCCAGCTCAACATTGAAAATGGCAGGTTTGTCTCAGCTGTTTACTAATAGTGAGGCCCACTCAGCAATAACATGTGGGATGACGGGTTGTAGAATGAAAATCGCTTTGAACCTCCTAGAGGGCCCGTACCGGCGAATTTTCGATCACATTGTGTTATTCTGCCCCACCATTAAGTATAACGACACGTATAAAAGTCGACGGTGGATTTAGGATGTCGATGAACTTTATGTTGTAGATCCCGGTGAAAGGCTTCATGATTATTTACGAGCCCTTTATCAAATATTTCAGGGTCAGCCGACTTTATACATTATTAACGATATGGCCGCCAGCAAGCAGCTTACCAAGAAAAAAGACATGCTCTCCGAATTGGCTTTTTCCGGCCGACATGCCAAGCAATCTGTATGGGTACTTTCTCAGCGGTATAATGCTGTACTTAAAGACCTACGAGAGCAAACCCGTTGGGTAGTTATTTTTCACTATAAATACAGGGATTGCTTTGTCGAGTGCTTACGTGAAAACGACATCACACCTCCGGCGGAGCGCAATGCTGTGCGCGAACGACTTGCCAAAACTAAGCATGCTAAGCTTTTGTTAAATACTTCTCAGCCAAGTAGTTACCATATAGTTGATGGCGGTACATAGAGCCGACCTACGACATATAGTGTTAGCGATTTCGGCTCTACTATATTTATGTTGCCTCATTTTATCTTGCATTTCATTTCACATTTGGTGCAAGTTTACTATTAGAATCGGGAGGTACGTAACTATAGCCATGGACTGCGATGAGTTACTCGATGAGCTTCTTGCCGATCAACCGGTGGCACCCGATGAAAAAGGGGGTGACACTTCGCCCGGCGCTTCTAGTCTTAAGAGGCAAAGATTGTCAGCCCTCGCCATGGGAGGTCAGTCAAAAAAGTACATGGGAAAAGAATTTTTTGTGGATTAGATCGACCGCCTTCCAGACGAAGAGATTGACAAACTCTACTCTCGATATCAAGCCCGACTGGGAGCGAGTATGACCAAGACCCTCGGCTCCGTAGCACTCCAGATTTACACAATGGTGGTAAGCCACTTTCTACCTACCCCACGACAAGATTTACTTATTGCTGACTTGGAGTCTGACCCTTCGTCGGACTCGCGCTGTATTTCTCTTCATGTGACCTATACCACCGCTTTGGCTCGTACTTAGCTCCTGTCACAGCAATGCTATGCACTTTTAAACATTGTCAAGCACCTACTAAACATTGTCAAGCACCTACTATGCAAAGGGTTATACTAAGTGAAGATGGCAACTCAACCAACAGTCAAGGAGCCGCAGCTGGAGCCGGAGGAGTCGAAGTCGCCGGAGAGGGTGACAAATCCGTCGCCCAAGGACCCTAGGCGTGCTGCGGCTGGTAAGGCAGGGGCGGAAGCCAGAAAATATTGAAGTAGAAATTATTCAGTAACATTACACGAAGATGGCTAGTATTGCATTGATGTTGGGTTGAGCTATCGCTAACGCGGCGGCGTTCAGTGGGGGTAGCTACTTTTTCGGCATGCTTAAGGACTCTAAAGCTGACGAAGAGGAAGTTGCCACGCCTTCGCAGTAGAACAATTACAGGCGGAACAAGTGGAGTGGACTGAAAGGCTAACTCAGCGAATTGATTTCATCCAAGACGAGCTTAGGCGGCAAGGCCACGCCGTCCAAACCTTTAATGATGTAGATGAGGCTATGCGGGAGTATTCTTTAGTCACGGGTAAGCAGTTAGATCCAGTTGACCCCGAGCCACAGCTGTCTGACTTTTATACGCCATCTTCAGAACAACAAGATAGAGAAATTGGATTTATAGTTTTATCTCTGGGAGCTGCCGGTCTTGTCGGCTATTGGGTTGAAAAAAAGATAATTAATTAAAAAGAAAGCTTTTTCTGTTGGCGGTTGGCTGAATGGTAATTTTATATTATGGCTTCCCTTCCGAGCATTTACTACAGCCCTAGCGGCTATTGGAAGGGGCTGGCGGCGATTGAAAAACTGGCGGCCGCGGCTAGGGTTTTTGAGACCAAAGCCCGGGACTTTCTAAAATTGCAGGCCATCTGGCAAATCTATCTTCCTGCTCTGCGCCATATACCAAGGCCCAAATTTGACGTTTCAGTGCCGAATGAAGTGCACCAGGCCGATCTCTTATTTTTACCACACGACACGGTTCGTCGGAAGAGATACAAGTATGCCCTGACTGTTGTCGATGCGGCAAGCAGGTTCAAAGCCGCCGAACCACTTACTGCGAAGGAGGCTAAGGAGGTCGCCGCTGCTCTCGAACGGATCTACAAGCGGGGTCCTCTGAAGTGGCTGAAACTATTTCAAGTCGACCCTGAGCGCGAGTTCATGGGTGCCGTCATCCAGCTTCTGTCTAAGCATGACGTCGAAATTAGGCGCGGCCGTGTAGACATTCACCGTGATCAGGGGATCGCTGAACGTTTCAACCGGACCCTGGCTGAACGCTTGTTCGGGCATCAGTACGCTGTCGAGATGCGACTGCAAGAGGGCAAGTAATCAACGGAGTGGGTTGGTAGGCTGCAAGCTGTTGTATCAGCATTGAATGGGGAAGTAAACCGCCTTACCGGTAAACGGCCACTTGGAGCCATCAAGGCTAAATCGGTTGTTCCCGGCCGTGCGGTTGGTCTAATGGAGCAAAAGCTTCCTTCCGGGTTGGGTTTTCGATATCTTTACCAGCCAGGTGAGATCGAGGGTGACCGACACCGAGCCACCGATCCCGTGTGGTCTCTGGATGTTTACCAGATAGAACGTTCTGTGACGAAACCCGACGAGCCCGTGCTGTACTACTTGCAGGATGGACTTGAGAGAGGTTTTGTGCGTGAGGAACTCCTGGTGGTGCCCCCAGACACCCAACTGCCCCCCGATGGGGTTCTCAAGCGTTGAGGAGCTCCATTTTAGTCGTTGTCTTTTTATGCCCATAGGCCAGCGTGTCCACCCCATTTTCAGCGATCTAGCGCTTGGAGTCAAAGGGGGAGAGTGAAATCTTATTCAGACGCTGCCCGTAGATGTGATGCTTCTCCGATCGCAGGACGTCCATGCTGTGGTGAAATGTCTTTTCCGAAGAGAGCCTCTTTGTACTGATCGTGCCTGATTTGCTTTTTTACGACATTCTTTTTTACACCTTTGACCTTCTTGATGTTTTTTCCACTGGCTTCGAGTATGGAGTACATCTTGAGACGCAGGCCGACATATTCAGCAAATGGACATCCCGTACATTCGTCTTTCATTTTACCTAGCACTTTCTTATTCACAGTGCTGTGCAGTGGGTTGTTTTTCGGGTAGTCAGACATGTCATAAAGATCCGCATGCTCGGCCATGTCCTTGTAGACATCCTCTGTCTGGATTTCTAAGAACAGACCGTCTGTATCTGTGTAGAGCAGTTGGCAGCGACTCTTCATCTTGTTGTGGTAGAACTCATACATCAGTTTTTTACTCAGGTCATTCCCACATATACTAGACGGTTGAGCACTAGTCGGCTTTTGTGTCGTCGGAGCTTGTCCTCCTCATGTGCTCGGACAATTTTGACACTGACCCTCTTGCGCAGGTTTTCCATCGTTTTCCAAAAGACGCTATTGTTCATGAGTTTGTACAGGTCCTTCTAAAAGTCGCTGTTGGCCTGCTTCCGGAGCTCGGTGTTCATGATGTAGGGCTCCATCCATTTGTGCTACTAAAATCTGAGCGCACGGTGGATCTTTTTTAGGCGAAGACCTAGAGACAAGTAGAGCTGCAGATTCCGGAGGTGTAGCACATAGCGTCTTTGTTGCGTAGGTTCGGAACCAGCTTCTTAACCTCGGTATCGCTACCCCTTACGCTGATGAGGCTGTGCTGGTAATCGAACATCCACTGTTTTTGGACTACCATGCGCTCTGGTGCCAGAGGATATGCGTTGTGTGCATTTTGCAGCTCTTGTGGGAACTCCAGGTCCACCTCTAGGATGTAGCCCTCTGGGTCATCGGCTGGGTGATCTGCAATGGTGCTGGCTGCTGCTGACATTTTACCACCCTACGAAAACCACCTGTTGGTAGGGTCTGAGACATGGCCCACCCATAGAGGTTTGCATCTATGTAGAGGATGTGGCTACTAGGCTTTTCTTGGTTGTATCCCTCAACCAGAGGAATGTTTGCTTTGGCATAGCGCTTTGAGACCATGGAGATACCTCCCCACATCCCCTTCTCGATGAACAGGTGTTGGTCATAATCTGTGAGTAGCTCAAGCTCCACTCCTGTCTCCTTGAGAAGGGCGTACCATGAAAGCCCAGGGCTGGTGTAATAATGTGCGGGGTCTAAGCCATACTGCCTTAGGCAGGTCTTCCGGAATGTTCCAAAGACATCTGGCAGTAAGAGGACATCTGTGCGGTTATAGAGGTCATGATAGTCCCCGAGGTTGTTACACCTGAAGGCCGTCCAGACTTTCTGAGCGTGGGCATAGTCCTCCTCGCAAATGTGCTCATTGGAGAGCTTGCTGTAGAATGCCTCCTTTGGTGGGAGCCTGGTCTCTGTGAAGCGCTCCCAGGAGTCTATGTACTCGTAGGGGTACACGCCCTTGCGCATCAAGAGTTCTTGTTGTGGCTCACAGAGGGCAGTAACTAGGAAAGCCTCTGGCTTGTTGGCAGCTACTAGTCTGTCGAGCGATGCCAGCAGGAACTGGGCGCTGTCGATGAAGCGAAGCTGGCCAAGGCCGAATGAGATGTATTTCTCTGTGTTGTTATGAATGCAGCTTAACTTGCCCTCGACCTTTGAGATGGCCTGCATAAGCAGGTGGGAGTCGTAACCTCGCAAGTTGTGGAAGACCACTGGTATAGTGGCTGTCTTTGAGTTAAGTCGCAGCAGGCATTATGGGCTGCTCCTCTGTATTGCCCTGTGATGTGGCAGTGGTCACGGACTGAGTCTCCCTCAAGTGGTTTTTTACATACATGGCAGGTAGTAGCAGCATTGTAGGCTTGCCAGTCCTCTCGTGTCATCCTCATGCACTTTGGGTAAGACAACACTTGCTTGATTTTGCGCTCCTCTTCTTGAAGGGCCTTTAAGAAATGTTCTGCCGCATTGGGGCCCCGGTATTCAACTGGCGGCACTGTATGGCCATCATACTGCACCACGATGTAGCAGTAACTGCAGGCCTCATGCTGTTGCGTTTTTTGAGTGGGGTCAAGCTCTTGGCCCTCAACCCTGATGGTGAGCGCCTCAAAGTCAGCGTAGATGATATAAGGGGCCGGGAGCTGCTTGTGATGGTTCTGAAAGGTTAGCTTATTTTTAACCCTCTTCAGGCATCTCCACTCTGATGGCTGTTTGATCGATTCCCTGGCACTCTGGCTTGTGAGCTTCCCTAGAATAGCCATGTAGACAGCGCTCGCAGAAGTGCTTCTCCCCCCCCCCCCCCCCCCCCCCCCCATTCTTGCTCTACGAATGCAATAGGCGACTCAGTTTCGGGATACCGGTATAATATTGTTTTCCAGCCTTCTCGATTAAAAGCCGGTGGATTCTTCGTATCTCTTATGGCTGTTTGCTGAGTGTAGAATGGCTCCTTTTTCCCATCCAATGACGTTTATTGCCTGGTTGTTCATCTTCTAAAATTTCTGGACCTGTGAGATTGGTACAGGAAACTCGATTCCTGTAATATCTAGACCGTCATCGATTGGTAACTAGAGGGCCTGTCCGAATGATATCTAGCTGGAAACAAGAGAGAACGCGATGCCCAAAGAAAACAGTGATCATCCTTATTTTTCACATTTATAACGGCTTTCTTATGCTTTAATTTGTTAGTAGTGGGATATAACGCCCCACCTCTCAATGGTTGATATCTGGCAATGTCTAGCCAAAGGATCTGTTCCTGATCTACAACCCAACCAGACACTCTTTGGGTCCACTTCTCGAGCGTTTCTTGGATCCTTGGGAAAGCTTGATTGAGCCCCCCCCCCCCCCTTGACCCCTTGACCCCTTGATTTCACTCTTCTGCAGAATAGCCTCCTGATTGTGGCGCAGCACGGGGTCAGTGTGCTCTTCACTGCCGTATGGGTTGTCCTTCCTAAGCTGAACCTTGAGTCTGAGTTGAAATTTTACACCATTCAGAGCCCTGATCTCTTTTACTAACTTGTTACGGATAATGGGTTCCATTTCCTCAAGAAAAGCTCTGAGTTCTGCACCATGAGGATGCTCTTGGGGCACGCCTGTTTGCCAACCCCTTAAGAAACTACCAATGACCCATAGGGTCTGTATAAAGACAAGTGTGTCTGTCTTTTCTTCCTGCTTTACAGGTGCGAACAAACACAGGAGCTCATCCTGATACTCTTGTATAGATCTCAAAGATTTTTGGTGGGAAATAGGGTCGAATTCTTTTTCACGGCCTTCCTCTTGGTAGCCTTCTTTGTGCGTGGTGGTAGAGAAGGTCGGTATTTTTGGGGGTATAATGGTTTAAGTAGGCGCTCCGTGACAGTCTCAGGGATGGGCTCATCCAAGATGTTTTTACCACATCATGGAGAGTCGGATCTGGCATTTCTGCAAGTATCTCTTCGATATACTCTTCGATTAACTTGTTAGCCATGTAGCCATGTCTCGATATTTCTATAGATATATTTGGTGTCACTATATTTCTCTAATAGGTGTGTCACTGTGTGTCTCTATATTTCTCTAATAGAAAAATGTGTCACTGTGTGTCGCTATATTTCTCTAAATGTGTCACTGTGTGTCGCTATATTAATCGATTTATTTCCTTCTGTAGCTCTCTACGACTGTGACACCACTTTCCCCTATACCCACACTGGTAGCAAAGCTGAAGTTTGTTGCTGACACCAACTCCACAAACAGTGCATGGTCTATTCAAACAGCCTCCTTTGGCGATGCCGGTAGGGGACTAATAATTTCCCCGACCTCGATGGTCGAGTGGTAAGAGCGTCCGCCTCAGGAGCAGGAGGTCCTAGGTTCCATCCCTGGCCGCGACATACAGAAGTCGTAAACGATGGTACCGGTATACCTTCCGTGCTTGGTGCTCCAGGACTGGTTGACCCGGTGTCAGGATAATGTGACTGGGTGTGGTATCATGCAACATGTCTCCGGCGTGATACTGCATTGTAGCAGCACTCTATCTGTCTCAAGTAGACATAGCCTCCAAATGACTGAAATACTGTCGATGGGACTTTAAACCCAACTAACAATCATACAAACAAGGAAAAATTTAATGTGAAGTGAATGGTGATAAATGTTGGTGCTTACTACCAAATGATGCATTACAAATGTGCAAGAAATTCAAGAATACATATATGTATTAAATTTGAATGTCATGGCAATTGATTGCAGTTCTCAAAATAACCCGTACGTAAATGCAAAGAGTTAAATCCATAATTCATTTGCATGTACAACAACACTTGTCGATAACAAGTTACGACTAGGCAGTTATCATAATCGAAAAAAAATGACGTGTTACGTTATCAAAGAGATAAGCTACATGACGAAGAATCGTATATTCTCGGCCCGAATTCTCGGAGGTGCGCTAGAACGAGAGTTCAGTGTAAAGCGATAGCAAAACAACGATAACTAGAAGAAGCAAAAACGTCAATATTTTGAGTGACAATGTCCTTATATTGAGCCGTTGCAACAATAGACATAATATATAGCTGTGACGATTGTAATGACTTTATATAAGCAAGTTGTCACTCAAAATATTTGTCAGTGAATATACATTTGAGACAGTCATGGCTTTCCATAACTCTATCTGCCTCAAGTAGACATAACTCTCCAGCTCAGCTAACTTAAATACTATCGGCGGGACGTTACACCATACAAAATAAACAAACCTTTGCAATCTGTCCCAATATTGATATCATTATACTCCTAGACACGAAGTATAAGGGGGCTAGTCACGCCCGTCGGTCTGTCTGTCGGTCGGTACGTCTGAAGACGAGATTTTTCCACCCCATTTCTCGGATACCTTTGGTCGGATTTTGAAGAAACTTAACAAGACTAATCAGTACCAAATCTTATCCGCATATTGTTGGCACGTCACGACTCGCTTGATTTCAAATAAGCTATGGCCCTTTGTTATATTTCTAAGGACTGTATGACATGGTAGAGGCAACTGTGGGGAGTCGGTATCAGGGGGTATTCATCATCTTCAATGTTAATTTTTGTAATTATTGCATTTTCACGAGTTCAATTCATATTATTTTATGGACTCTATGTATTGTTGCAACCTTTCTATGCAAAGGCATCAATAACTTTATTTCATGTTTAATTAACTCTTTAGCTATATGCAGTTGTAAATGACTCTGATTAAAATATTGTCACTCAATATTTCACTCTTAACCTAATCGTTACATAGACTCTATAAAAAAAAATTAAAGTACAATATAAAATAATGGTTTTCCTTCAAACCAAATCTACTCTGAATTGCTGCAATGGCGTTATGTAAAATCAGGCGGACCCAATATATCGCCAAAATGACTAAAATGTAGTTGTTATGACTCCATAAAGCACGTGTGTTTCTCACTATATAATGATTATGGTTAAACAATATACATTATGTACATATATGGCAGTCATGGCTTTCCAAACACCTGGTCCACAATGTTACTGATGCCAATACTCTGAGACCATAAACGTTCGACTTTTTTCATAATGAAATGGTCCGTACACGACAAAGTCATGGCCTATAACGACAAGGTCTATCTTGTCGGGTCGAGTAGGGGTCGAGTTGTTCGAGTAGAGATCGAGTATGTGTCGGAATGGTTGAGTAAAAGTTGAACTGTGTGTTTGGTTGATATCGTGAATGGTCGAATGGTGGTCGTGTACGGCGAGTACCGATCGGATGAAAGTCGAGTACAAGCCTTCATGCAAATGGTCGGGGAATTTGCGCGATCGAGTAAGACCCGATGTGACTATATGCAGGGGTAACCTTGGATAAAAAACATTAGCCTATGAGGTCACGTTTGATAAAGAATTCAACCATGACATTTAGATTGACAACCCTTAAAATACAGGACTTTACAAATGATTAGTAATAAGTGTACAACGTATGAATTCAAAGGCTATATTATTTGATAATGGACAAATCTTCATGTACACTTTTCCTTTTGTACAGTCCAGTCTGGTCTTATCATTCGGGGGAAATCAATCGAGGGTTGACTCACGCATTTAATACAATGACCGCTTGTATTTCGAAACTGAAATTGTTATATCTTTGCTGTAATGTGACACTTTTCCACATTTTATTGCAGTCGTTACTTGCGGAGTACCAAACCACCCACCTAACGGCAGAATAACTTGTTCACAAGGAACACATTATGGAAATATATGCACGTTTACTTGCAATCGTGGTTATACTAGAAGGATTGCAAACACAAAATGTCAGTCAAATCAACGATGGTCGCATGGTGGCTCATTAGTTTGCCAAGGTATGCTAATATAAACACAGTCGTGAATTTGATTAGAACAGCAATATCGCAGCATTTGTTAATACAGCATCAAACAACAACAAATAAAATGCTATCAAATTACCTTATCACCAAAGAAGTTTTGTACTGAGACTGACCAATGATTTTTTTTTCTATTGTTTTATGTGTTGCACTTGTTCTCTACAGTTGCCTCATTTAAATCATTTATCTACTCAGACAGAAATAGAATGAGAGTAGTAATAGCAGCATAAGTTGCAAAATATGCATTTCTAGTTCATAATATTATACTTTTGTAAATACCTCAAATATAAGAAGTGGTGACGTGGAGTCTGCTTGACTATATTTATTCAAATTATAGCGATTAAATGCTCGGACACAAAACCGTCTCTAGCAAACGGACAGTACTCGTGTCCGAACCAGAACTACGGAACCCAGTGTACGTCAAACTGCAACAGTGGGTATGACACCAACCCAGCGAGCACCATTACGTGTACAGAGAATGGCTGGATTAGGAGTGGCCCAACTGAATGTAAAGGTACGTAACACACACATACACATGTGGATCATTTTCAAATTAAAATAAAGGCATACTGGTAACTAAGGGAATATTTTCCTCCCAAAAACGAAAAATAAATCAAAATGGTGTGTAAATGTGCATCTGGCTATTGGTTAATGGTTTTGAAAACAGTACATTTTTCTTACAAAATTATTTAGAGCATCGAGCTGACGCAACGTATTAATAGAAAATACATTTTATTTTAAGGGAGGACCTATCAATTGATATTTTTCATGTTAAGCATCAAATAAGACATCTTTGTATGAAGATTTACCGTATGTTATATCATAGTAAGGATACATATACACAACAAATAAGAACATGATAGCATATGTGGTTAAGTATGTACACTACAAACTGGAACATGATATTTTATGTAGTCAAGTCTGTACACCACAATCTGGAACATGATATCATATATAGTTAAGTTTGTACACCACAAACTGGAACATGATATCATATGAAGTTAAGTATGTACACCACAAACTGGAACATGATATCATATCTAGTTAAGTATGTACACCACAAACTGGTGCATGATATCTTATGTAGTTAAGTATGTACACCACAAACTGTTACATGATATCTTATGTAGTTAAGTATGTACACCACAAACTGGTACATGATATCATATGTAGTTTTCAAACTGGAACTTGATATCAATAGTAGTTAAGTTTGTACACCACAAACTGGTTTATGATATTTTATGTAGTAGTTGTACACCACAACTGGAACATGAATCATATAGTTAAGTTGTACACCACAAACTGGAACATGAAATCATATGTAGTTAAGTATGTACATACAACTGGAACTGATAATCATTGTATTATGCTACACACAATGGAACATGAATCTATGTAATTAGGTATGTACACTACAACTGAAACATGTTATATATGTTACAGTAACCTCGCTATTCCGGAGTCATTGGACCGAGCGTGAAATTCGATATAGCGATAATTTGAATTAAAAATCGATGCTTTTTGGTGACATACATGTATCGGTGTTTATTATTTTACCGGTGAGTGTCATGAAAACAACTACGCCGTAAGATTATAATACAGTACATCAATTAGCAATAAGCAATAATATCCGGTTGGGCCCGCGACAGCCTACCCCCACACCTCCCAGTGTCAAGCTGACTATGATGATTAACAACCTCAGCATCAATAGCAATAACCAATATAGTGGCACACGACGTGTACCTCCCTGTAAAGTGTGAAAACCTCCTGAACTTTCCAACGAGCGCAAATAAGCGTGTCTGTTTTTCATCCGGGTAAGTACGAAAGGTGACTGAAAATTTGACTTCGATTTAACAGAAAATTGCAATACGATTTCGGGACACGAAAAAAATAGTGAAATAGCGATTTCGAAACGACGCGAAAAATTATTAGTTGATTTTATCGGGAAAGAAATGGGCGAAAATCGAAATAAAAATTTCATTAACGGTTTCGGAAATACTTGAATAGGATGTATTATTCGAAAAACGAAAAATGAAAACATTAATTTATGAATTAAGTGTGGGACCAAAAAATCGAAATAGAGGTATGCACTATCGTAGTTAGAGTATGTACACACAAAAGTGAACATGAAACTTTATGAAGTTAAGTTTGTACACCACAAACTGGAACATGATATCTATCAGTTAAGTATGTACACCACAAAGGGCTGTATAAGATAATCATATCTAGTTAAGTATGTACACCACAAACTGGTGCATGATATCTTATGTAGTTAAGTATGTACATTACAAACTGTTACATGATATCTTATGTAGTTAAGTATGTACACCACAAACTGGTACATGATATCATATGTAGTTGAGTATGTACATTACAAACTGGAACTTGATATCAATAGTAGTTAAGTATGTACACCACAAACTGGTTTATGATATTTTATGTAGTTAAGTCTGTTCACCACAAACTGGTACATGATATGTAGTTAAGTATGTACACCACAAACTGGAACATGATATTTTATGTAGTTACATATTTACACAACAAACTGGTACATATTTTAAGAAGTTAAGTATGTACACCACAAACTGATAGTTAAGTATGTACAGTATCAACTGGTTCATGGTATTTTATGTAGTTAAATATGTACACCACAAATTAAACATGATATTTTTTTGTAGTTAAGTATATACACTACAAACTGGAACATGATTTTTTATGTAGTTAAGTATGTACAACACAAACTAGTACTTGATATTTTATGTAGTTAAGTATGTATACCTAAAACTGGTGCAAGATATTTTTGTATTAAAAAGGAATAGAATGAACAAAAAGACAACAAACTATAAAAATATTTTTATTATAAACAAGTGACAAATATCAATATGAATATCACAACATACAGTGTCTTTTAACCAAAAAAATCTGCTAAAAAAAAGTCTTCTCAACAAGTCTACAAGTCCCTAAAACCCCCTTCATTATATATACTTGGGCAAAATATTCTAGAAACAACCATACTATTCTTAAAAAAGAATGTTCTAAAGTGTAAACAGGTTACATAAGACTTCTAGAATTTTCCATAGAAAGAAAGTTCCAGTAAACAAAAATACCAGTAAACAAGTTATTTTTAGAACAGGGATCGCCTAATAGATCACTCCAGAACAAAACTAGTAATCAAGTTATTCTTAGAATAGGGATTTCCTTCTACAGTGTTGTATGTACATAACTAGGTTATGTGCAATATGTAGCATCTCCCCTCCTAAAGAAAAAGATTTATGTAATAAATCTTTTTAGGTTATTATGATTACAATATAAAATACAATAAACACAAATTAAATTACAGTTTACCGTAAACAAGAGAAATTAAACGTGCCTAGATAAGATAAGTACAGATATCATTTCAAACATAATTTAATTGTATATTACACACGTGACTAAGCATCTGGAATGATATTGTCCTTTCCTTTAATATGTTTAACATCAAGGTCAAATTCTTGCAACATTAAATTTCACCTTAACAATCTTTGATTTTTGTTCTTTAACTTGTGCAAGAAACTTAAAGGACTGTGATCACGATGGTTTTGTAATGAAGTCAAATAAACTTCAAAATGTTGAACAGCAAGTACAAGAGCAAAACACTCTTTTTCTATTGTAGAGTAATTTCTTTGATGTGTGTTAAATTTCTTTGAAAAATAACAAACAGGGTGGTCAACTCCATGATTGTCTTCTTGTAACAGAACAGCACCAGCACCAACATCATTAGCATCCACAACTAGCTTGAAACATTTATTAAAATCTGGTGCTAATAGAACTGGTGCGATTTGAGTATGGCTTTTAATTTTTCAAATGCTATTTGATAGTCATGATTCCAAACAAAGGCTTTACCTTTTTTAAGCAGATATGTCAAAAGCTCAGAAATTTCTGAAAAGTTCTTACAGAATTTTCTGTAATATCCAGCCATACCAAGAAATCGCATCAGCTGTCTTTTACGTTAAGGTATTGAAAATTCTGAAATTGATTCAACTTTTGCATTCAAAAATTTAACTTGACCCTGTCCCACAACATGTCCTAAAAATATTAATGATGCATGACAAAATTGACTTTTAGCCAGGTTAATGGTCAATTTTGCATCACTTAATATGTTGAAGAATTCTCTGATGATCCTCAGATGATCCTCAAAGTGTCGGAATAGATGATGACATCATTGATGTAAGCACAACCGTCAAGGCAGGATATAACACTATTTCTGAGCCGTTGAAAGGTGGCCGGTGAATTTTTCTTACAAAAAGGCATCACTTTGTACTGATACAGCCCATCAGTTGTAACAAATGCTGACAGTTCTTTGGCACGATCTGTAAGTGGGACCTGCCAGAATCCTTTCAATAAGTCAAATTTTGTGACATATCTAGCTTTTCCAACTTTATCGATGCAGTCGTCAATTCTGGGTATTAGATATGAGTCTGTTTTAGTGATAGCATTGATTTTACGATAATCAGTGCACATCCGATACGTGCCATCTGGTACATTTTGTCATTTTGGTACAATAATACATGGGGAACTGTAATTACCTTGACTTGGTTCGATGAAGTCAGTTTCAAGAAGATACTTCATTTTTTTAATAATTTTGTTTCGCCGGATTCATTCTGTATGGATGTTGTTTGACTGATCCATCACTTTCGACAATTACATCACGATGTATTTTATAAGTCCGTGTGGGAATATCCGGAATCAAATGCTCATATTCTAAAACAAGTTCTTTAAGTTGTGTCTGTTGTAATGACTCCAGATGAATTAATTTCTTGTCAATGTTCCTCAAAATGTCAGAGTTATTTAATTTAAGCGGACAAGGATCACAATTAACATCACAAGTACTAAGGTTATCTGGTTCAAGTGGGACAGGTTTAAAAACTGACACAGGTTTAACAATATTTTTGTTAATTCTATCAATGTATTTTTCAACATATTGGCATGGCACATTTGTTTTTGTTTTCGCCTCCCAGGAGTCAGGATGACATAATTAAGATCACTGATTTTCTTGTCAATTAGATATGGACCAAAATATCTGGCTTGTAATGGTTTGCCTGGAATTGGCAACAAAGCAAGGACCTCATCACCTGGTTTGAAATTTCTGTTTTGAATTTTTATGTCATATTTCTGCTTCATTTTGTCCTGAGCTAGATGAAGATTAGATCTTGCCATTTCGCAAGCTTTTGACAATCTATCACGAAAGACAGAAACATACTGTAATAAATTCAAAGATGATGAGTTATCATCGGACAAGAATTTGTCTTTAAGCATTTTTAATGGTCCACGTACAGTGTGACCAAACACAAGTACAAATGGACTAAAGCCAAGTGACTCTTGAACAGACTCTCTAACAGCAAACAGGAGCAAAGAGATACCTTCATCCCAGTTCTTCTCTGTGTCAAAACAGTATGTCTTAATCATACTTTTCAATGTCTGATGAAATCTTTCTAAATCACCTTGACAGGTGATAAGCAGAATACCTATATTGATGAATACCTAATTCATGCATGACTTGTTGAAATATGCCTGACATGAAATTTGAGCCTTGATCAGACTGAACTGATTTAGGAAGACTAACAAAAGTAAAAAGAACTTCACAAGGGCTTTAACAATGGTCTTGGACTTTATATTTCGCAAAGGCACTGCTTCAGGAAAACGAGACGAAGCACACATTATGGTCAAAAGATACTCATTCCCTGATTTTGTTTTGGGCAGAGGTCCAACACAGTTAATGAGAACTCTACTAAACGGTTCCTAAAATGCAGGAATAGGATGTAACTCTACTTTGGGAATTTTTTTATTTGGTTTACCCACCATTTGACATGTATGACAAGATTAACAGTAATGAGACACATCTGATTTTAAACCAGGCCAGAAGAAGTGATTCAAGATTTTTGTTATAAGTCTTATTTATACCTAAATGACCTGACATGGGTGTTTCATGAGCCAGACTAAGTATTTCCTCGCGATATTGCTTTGGAACTACAATCTGATGGTTAACCATCCATTCATCATCGGCTTAAACAGCAGGTGGTCTCCATTTTCTCATAAGGACACCGTCCCTTTCATAATATCCAACTGGAACACGTGAAATTTCGTTCTCAGGTAAAACCTTTTCCAACAAGCATGAAATATCAGGGTCATTATTTTGATCCTGAATAAGTTGTGACCTTGACCTTAAGTCATGACTTTGCAATTTTGAAGCATGGTCATCTAAAGACAATGTTGACTCATTAGAATGCGATGTACACACATGATTCAAAAATGGGCTATTTGCCTCATTATAAATCTGACCTATGAAAGTGTCAGCCAAGTCAACATCAGAAGTGACATTATCGACAATATTGACGGCTTTATTAACCTTGTCACTAATGGCTTTTCTTGCCATAGCTCGAGTAACTGCACATGAAAGATAAAGATCAGGAATTTCCTGCTCAATAGGATCAGGTATACTGTCCATGATAGATGTGCCAGTTACAAGTGGATTAACCACAACCTTATCCCCAGCTAAGTCATTGCCTAGCAACAAATGAATACCTTTAAATGGTAATGAAGATCTACGACCAACAGACACTGACCCAGTAACAAAGGCGGATGATAAATAAACATTATGGAGGGGTACATTTAAAAATCCGCACTCTACACCTTGAACAAGGACACTTTCCCCAGAAGAAGTCTTCTCAGAAAAAGACAGGACATCTTTTAAAATGAGGGATTGAGAAGCTCCTGTGTCCCTCAAAATCTTAATAGGGGTAGGTGGGCATAAATCACTTTCAAGTGACACAAAACCATCAGAAATGAATGGTTCATTAACCTCCATTACAGAATCCATTCTAAGTTCTGAAACCAAAACATTATGAATAGGCTCTTTTGCCTGAAATGAAATGAATACAAATGAAACAAGTTCAATGACCTTATCAAAAGTGTTACTTTTGACACAAATCTGTGGCCTTGATTTTAAAGTGGTAAGACCGGTGGGTTTAACATCATCACCAGACTGCTTCCTTTTAAGTTTAAAACAGTCTGAAATAAGATGACCAGTGTTTTTGCAATAATTGCAAACAAGATGAGATAAGGGTTTATTCGTTTTGAGAATTGGCAAATTGATAGGAACTTGTATTACTCAGTGTGAGAGTGGGCCTAGTTTTGTTTATAAATGAGACTTTATGAGTCAAAGAATAGTCACCAGCCAATCGGGCAGCTACTTCTAAAGTTTCGACGTGTTTCTCATCGAGAAAGGACTTAACATCAGGTTGAATACAATGTTCAACGAGCATGAGCTGACGTAATTTTTCATGACTTTGTTCTATTTTCTTAGATAAACACCAGCAATCAAATAATTGTTCTTTTGTTCTAGCAAACTCAACATGTGTTTGACTAGTTTCTTTGTTACAATTTCTAAATTTCTGTGTGTATGCTTCAGGAACAAGCTTATAACTTTTTAGAATTAGCTCTTTAACTTTGTCATAATCAGAACACTGTTAAATACTTAGTTGTGTGTAAATTTCACGAGCTTTTCCTGTCAGTACACTTTGTAAAAGTAAAGTCCAATGTTCTTTTGGCCACTTTAAATTTTCTGCAACTTTTTCAAAATATAAGAAATATTTGTCAACATCTGTTTCTTGAAATGGAGGAAAAAGTCTTATATTTTTAATCACGTCAAAAGGTTTGTTTGTGAAAATTGTAGCCTGATTTGCCTGTTCAAATTCTTTCAATCTTAATTTAAACTATCTTTCTTCTTCTCTTCTTTCCTCTAATCTCAATTTTTCCTAACTCTAATTGTTTTTCTTTTTCTCTTTCTTTTTTCCCCTTTTTTCTCATTTTCTCTTCTCTTTCTTCTTTTTCTAACCTCATTTTCTCTTCTCTTTCTTCTTTTTCTAAACTCATTTCTAATCTCATTTTCTCTCATCTTTCTTCTTTTTCGAACCTCATTTTCTCTAACTGAACTTTTAATTCTAAATCTGATGTACTTTCTTTTACTAAAGATAAAAATTCATTAGATAAAGTGTCTTCATCAATTTATGTTTGAATTAAAATGTTAAAAATTTCATGCTTGCACATAGCCGGTTTTATACCAGACACTTTGTAATGATCAACAATATCAAGCAAATCAGACATTTTGGCCAAAAGAATTTCCTCCTGGGTAGGCGAAGCAATGAATTTCTCCAAATTGAATGCCATGATAGTTTGCTGCCGGTTTTACACAAGAAAACAAAAGCAACGTTCAATTTCAAATATTGACTTAAAATATAAGTATTTCCCCTTTATTAAATACTCCGAAAAATAGGTATGTCCCTTTAAAATTATGTCAAAAATTCTAGACGAAAATGTTTTTCTCCCGGACGAGCCCCCAATTTGTTACGGCCAATTTGTTGAAATGGCGCAACAAAGAAAAGCCAGCAATAAACTAGTTTACTAAATATATTTTAATTATAAACTAGTGACAAATATCAATATGAATATCACAACATACAGTGTCTTAAAATTATTATAACAAATTAGTTTAATCCTTGTCTGATTGATAAAATTTAAAAATAACCTGACCAATCTAATAGATATATCTTTTATCCAAATGTAAGTCCGAAATTAATTCCACACTGTTGAATGACCCACACTTGATGAATCTCCAAAAACAAGTCTGCTAAAAAAAGTCTACAAGTCCATAAAACCCCATCATTATATATACTTGAGCAAAATATTCTAGAAACAACCATACTATTCTTTAAAAAAGAATGTTCTAAATTGTAAACAGGTTACATAAGACTTCTAGAATTTTCCATAGAAAGAAAGAAAGTTCCAGTAAACAAAAATACCAGTAAACAAGTTATCTTTAGAACAGGGATCGCCTAATAGATCACTCCAGAACAAAATAGTAAACAAGTTATTCTTAGAATAGGGATTTCTTTCTAAGTGTTGTGTATTCATAACTAGGTAAGGTGCAATATGTAACAACCACAAACTGGTACATGATATTTTATGTAGTTAAGTATGTACACCACAAACTGTTACATTATATTTTATGTAGTTAGGTCTGTACACCACAAACTGGAACATCATACAATATGTAGTTAAGTATGTACACCACAAACTAGAACATGATACCTTTTGTAAGTATGTACACCACCAACTGGTAGGTAAAATCACATGTATTTAAGTATATACACAACTGGTACAAACTGGTAGTTAAGTATGTACATTACCAACTGGAACATATTATTTTATGTAGTTAAGTATGTACACTACAAACTGGTACATGATATTTTATGAAGTTATATCTGTACACCACAAACTAGAACATGTTATCTTATGTAGTTGAGTAGGTACACCACAAACTGGAAAATGATATTTCATGTAGTTAAGTATGTACACCACAAACTAGAACATGATATTTATGTAATTAAGTATAAACTCCACAAACTGGAACATCATACAATATGTAGTTAAGTATGTACACAACAAACTAGAACATGATACTTTTCGAAGTATGTACACCACCAACTGGTACGTGAAATCACATGTAGTTAAGTATGTACACAACTGGTACATGTACGTGATATTTTATGCAGTTAAGTATGTACATTACAAACTGGTACATGATATTTTTGTAGTTAAGTCTGCACACCACAAACTGGTACATGATATCTTATGTAGTTAGGTCTGTACACCACAAACTGAACTTGATATTTTAGCACACCTGAGTACGTGTGCTCAGGATGAGCTTTTAGGATCGATGAATGTCCGTCGTCCGTCCGTCCGTCCGTCGTCCGTCGTCCACAATTTGTTCGTTTGCACTCTAGCATCTTCATTTTATGAGCAATTATCTTCAAACTTTAAAACAATGTTTATAACCATAAAATCTCGACCAAGTTCGATTATGTCTGATATCGGAACATTAGGTCAGGAGTTATGCCCCTTTTAAAATTCAAAAAAGCCAGATTTCACATTGTTTGCACTCTAGCATCTTCATTTCTTTAGCAATTATCTTCAGACTTGATAACAATGTTTATAACCATAAAATCTCGGCCAAGTTCGATTATGACTGATATCATACCATTAGGTCAGGAGTTATACCCCCTTTTAAAATTCAAAAAAGCCAGATTTCACATTGTTTGCACTCTAGCATCTTCATTTCTTTAGCAATTCTTCAAACTTATACATGTTTATAACCAAAATCTCGCCAAGTTGATTTTGGCTATATCGGACCATTAGGTCAGGAGTTACACCCCTTATATTATTTAAAAAAGTCAGATTGCACTTTGTTTGCACTCTAGCATCTTTATTTTTTAGGTCT
The DNA here is from genome assembly GCA_021229015.1 of Solen grandis. Taxonomy (NCBI): domain Eukaryota; kingdom Metazoa; phylum Mollusca; class Bivalvia; order Adapedonta; family Solenidae; genus Solen; species Solen grandis. The sequence continues at coordinate 45,315,135 of CM037793.1, read as the reverse complement.
TTGTCTTTTAATTTTATAACAATGTTTATAACCATCAAATTTTAGCTAAGTTGGATTATGGCTGAAATTGGACCCTTAGGTCAGGAGTTACGCCCCTTTTAAAATTGAAAAATGCCAGATTTCACTTTGTTTGCCTTCTAGCATCTTTATTTCTTATGCAATTGCCTTCAAACTTTTTGTCATTGTTTAAAACCATAATACCTTGGCCAAGTTCAATTATATCTGGAATCAACACATAAGGTCAGGAGTTATGCTCCTTTTAAATTTGAAAGAATCCAGATTGCTCTTTGCACTCTAGCATCTCTATTTCTTAAGCAGTTGCCTTCAAACCTTAAGACATTGTTTATGACCAGAATATGTTGGCCAAATTTGATGATGGCTTTAATCAATTTATTATGTCAGGAGTTATGCCCCTTTAAATGTTGAAAATTGCAAGGTTTCACTCTGTTTGAACTTTAATATTTTCATTTTTTAGCACTCATTGTCAGTTGAAAAAAGGGGGAAAGATTAGTAGGATATTTTTTTTCTAATATTACACCCTATTATCACATTTATTTATTAATGTACGAAACAATTTTCAGGAAACGTATGCTTATTGATTTTGATCAGAATATCTAAACCTTGCTTGCTTTTGGTTTATATCAGATATAATTGTCTGATCTGAATATAAAATGAAGATCCCAATACTGGGTTTTACAAAATGACAAGGTTTATGAGATATATTCATTTATCTCTTATATAAATCACTCTAATTACATATAGATTAACAATCATGCATTGTATGCATACTCCAGGAACGTTCCATTTCGTACATATCTACTTCAAATATTTTTCTTTTGTGGAGCATGGAACCGCAGTTCTTGTTTAAGCAATTGCCTTCAAACTTTATGACAATGTTCATAACCATAAAATCTCGGATAAGTTTGATTATGGCTGATATCGGACTATTAGGTCAGGAGTTACGCCCCTTTTAATATTGAAAAATAGCCAGATTACACTGTAGCATCTTCATTTTTTAAGCAATTGCCTTCAAACTTCATGAAAATGCTTATAACCATAAAATCTCGGCTTAGTTTGACTATAGTCAAAATTAGACCATTATGTCGGGGGTTATGCCCCTTTCAATGCTAAAAAGGCTATATTTCACATTGTTTGCCTTCTAACATTTTTATTTCTTACCAAATCATCTCTAAAATTTGTGACAATGTTAAGTGTGATAAAATTTTGAATTTTGGCTAATATTTGCCCTTTAGGCAGGAGTTATGCCCCTTTTGAAATGATAGAAATGGCTTATTTGGCTTTGTTTGCACTCTAAGTAATTTCTGAAAACCTCAAATTTCACTGTTTACGCCTCAGCATCTCTATTTCTAAAGCAGTATGTTTAGCATGTTTAGCATTGAGGGCTATTTATCTCACGTGAGCAATTTTGGGCCATCATGGCCCTCTTGTATTAAGTTAAGTACGTACACCACAAACTTGTATATGATATCTTATTTAGTGAAGTATATACATCACAAACTGGTGCATGATATTTTATGTAGTTAAGTATGTACACTACAAACTGGAACATGATATTTTATGTAGTTAAGTAGGTACACCACAAACTGGATCATGATATTTTATGTAGTTAAGTATGTACATCACAAACTGTTACATGATATTTTATGTAGTTAAGTATGTACACCACAAACTGGAACATGATATTTTATGTAGTTAATTATGTACACCACAAACTGGAACATGATGTCTTATGTAGTTAATTATGTACACCACAAACTGGAAAATCATACAATATGTAGTTAAGTATGTACACTCCCATCTGGTACATTGTACTTTATGTAGTGAAGTTTGTACACCACAAACTGGTAGATAAAATCTTATGTAGTTAAGTATGTACACCACAAACTGATAGTTAAGTATATACATTACCAACTGGAACATGATATTTTTTGTAGTTAAATATGTACACTACAAACTGGTATGTGATATTTTATGTAGTTAAGTATGTACACCACAAACAGGTACATGATATTTTATGTAATTAAGTCTGTACACCACAAACTTGTGCATGATATCTTATGTCGTTAAGTATGTACAACACAAACTAGTACATGATATTTTATTTAATTAAGTATGTACGCCACAAACTGGTGCATGCTATTTTATGTAGTTAAATATTTATACCACAAACTGGTACATGATATGGTATGTAGTTAGATATGTACACCACAAACTGGTACATGATATCTTATGCAGTTAAGTATGTACGCAACAAACTGGATCATAATATCTTATGTAGCGAAATATGTACACCACAAACTGGAACATGATATTTTATGAAGTTAAGTATGTAAACCACAAAAAACCAAAAAATATTTCATGTAGTTTTAATATGAACACCTCAATGTTGTCTATTAAGTTAAGTAATTAAGTATGTACACACCAAAATCATACATATCTTATGTAGTTAAGTATGTACATCTTTCAACACAAACTGTTCCATGATATCCTACGTAGTTAAGTATGTACACCACAAACTATTACATGATATCTTATGTAGTTAAATGTGTACACCACGAACAGTTACATGATATCTTACGTAGTTAAGTATGTACACCACAAACTGGTACATGATATCTTATGTATTTAAATACGTACACCACAAACTGTTACATGATATTTTAAGTAGTTAAGTATGTACACCACAAACTGTTACATGATATCTTATGTAGTGAAGTATGTACACCACAAACAGGTACAGGATATTTTATGTAGATAAGTATGAACACCACAAACTGGTACATGATCTTTTATGTAGTTAAGTATGTACACCACAAACAGGTATATGATATCTTACGTAGTTGAGAATGTACACCACAAACTATTACATGATGTCTTAACCACAAACTGTGACATGATATTTTATGTAGTTAAGTATTTATACCACAATGTGTTATATGATATCTTACGTAGTTGAGAATGTACACCACAAAATATTACATGATATCTTATGTAGTTAAATACGTACACCACAAAATGTTACATGATATCTTATGTAGTTAATTAAACTGTGACATGATATTTTATGTAGTTAATAGTACACCACAAACTGTTACATGATATCTTATGTAGTTAAATATGTACACCACAAACTATTACATGATATCTTATGTAGTTAAGTATGTACACCACAAACTGTTACCTGATATCTTATGTAGTTAAGTATGTACATCACAATCTGTTAAAGGAAGAAAAGGAATTTTCCAAATGGTACATATATTTTATGTAGTTAAGTATTTATACCACAAACTGTTACATGATATCTTACGTAGTTAAGTATGTACACCACAAACTGGTACATGATATCTTATGTAGTTAAGTTTGTACACCAGAAACTGTTACATGATATTTTATGTAGTTAAGTATGTACACCACAAACTGGAACATGATATGTTATGTAGTTAAGTATGTACACCACAAACTGTTACATAATATCTTATGTAGTTAAGTATGTACATCTCAATCTGTTACAAGATATATCATGTAGTTAATTATGTACACCACAAACTGTTAGATGATATTTCATGTAGTTTAGTGTGTACACCACAAACTGGAACATGATATCTTATATAGTTAATTATGTACACCACAAACTGGTACATGATATTTTATGTAGTTAAGTATTAACCCAAACAGGTACATGATATTGTATGTAGTTAAGTCTGTTCACCACAAACTGGTGCATGATATCTTATGTAGTTAAGTATGTACAACACAAACTCGTACATGATATTTTTTTATGTTAAGTATGTACGCCACAAACTGGAAAATGATATGGTATGTAGTTAATATGTACACTACAAACTGTTACATGATATTTTATGTAGTTAAGTATGTACACTACAAACTGTTACATGATATCTTATGTAGTTAAGTATGTACACCACAAACTGTTACATGATATTTTATGTAGTTAATTATGTACACCACAAACTGTTACATGATATTTTATGTAGTTAAGTAGGTATACCACAAACTGTTACATGATATCTTATGTAGTTAAGTATAAACACCACAAACTGGTACATGATATCTTATGTAGTTAATTATTTACACCACCAACTGGTACGTGATATTTTATGTAGTTAAGTATGTACACTACACCTGGTACATGATATTTTATGAAGTTAAGTATGTACACTACAAACAGGTACATGATATTTAATTTCGTTAAGTTTATACACCACAAACTGGTGCATGATGTCTTATGTATTTAATTATGTACACCACAAACTGGTACATGATATCTTATGTAGTTAATTATGTACACCATAAACTGTTACATTATATTTTATGTAGTTAAATATGTACACCACAAACTGTTACATGTTATTTTATGTAGTTAAGTATGTACAGCACAAACTGTTACATGATATTTTATGTAGTTAAGTATGTACACCACAAACTGTTATATAATATTTTATGTAATTAAGTATGTACACCACAAACTGTTACATGATATTTTATGTAGTTAAGTATGTACACCACAAACTGTTACATGATATTTTATGTAGTTAAGTATGTACACCACAAACTGTACATGATATTTTATGTAGTTAAGTATGTACACCACAAACTGTTACATGATATCTTTTGTAGTTAATTATGTACACCACAAACTGTTACATGATATTTTATGTAGTTAAGTATGTACACCACAAACTGTTACAATATATTTTATGTAGTTATTTATGTACACCACAAACTGGAACATGATATCTTATGTAGTTAAGTATGTACACCACAAATTGGTACATGATATCTTATGTAGTTAATTATTTACACCACAAACTGTTACATGATATTTTATGTAGTTAAGTATGTACACCACAACCTGGTACATGATATTTTATGGATTTATATCTGTACACCACATACTAGAACATGATATTTAATTTCGACTGGTGCATAATGTCTTCTGTAGTTAATTATGTACACCACAAACTTTTATGTAATTAAATATTACACCACAAACGTACATGATATTTTATGTAGTTAATTTGTACACCACAAACTGTACATAATATTTTATGTAGTTAATATGTACACCACAAACTGTACATGATATTTTATGTAGTTAAGTATGTACACCACAAACTGGTACATGATATTTTATGTAGTTAAGTATGTACACCACAAACTGGTACATGATATTTTATGTAGTTAAGTATGTACACAACAAACTGGTACATGATATTTTATGTAGTTAAATATGTACACCACAAACTGGAACATGATATTTTTTGTAGTTTAGTATGCACAACACAAGCTAGTATATGATATTATATTTAGTTAAGTATGTACACTAAAATGTGGTGCATGATATTTTATGTAGTTAATTATGTACACCACAAACTGGTTCATGATATTTTATGTAGTGAAGTATGTACACCATATACTAGAACATGATATTTAATTTCGTTAAGTTTGTACACCACAAACTGGTGCATGATGTCTTATGTAGTTAATTATGTACACCACAAACTGTTACGTGATATTTTATGTAATTAAATATGTACACCACAAACTGTTACATGATATTTTATGTAGTTAAATATGTACACCACAAACTGTTACATGATATTTAATTTGTTAAGTATGTACACCACAAACTGGTTACATGATATTTTATGTAGTTAAGTATGTACACCACAAACTGTTACATGATATTTTATGTAGTTAAATATGTACACCACAAACTGTTACATGATATTTTATGTAATTAAATATGTACACCCAAAACTGTTACATGATATTTTATGTAGTTAAATACGTACACCACAAACTGTTACATGATATTTTATGTAGTTAAGTATGTACACCACAAACTGTTACATGATATTTTATGTAGTTAAGTATGTACACCACAAACTGTTACATGATATTTTATGTAGTTAAATATGTACACCACAAACTGGTACATGATATTTTATGTAGTTAAATATGTACACCACAAACTGTTACATGATATTTTATGTAGTTAAGTATGTACACCACAAACTGTTACATGATATTTTTTTTGTTAAATTATGTACACCACAAACTGTTACATGATATTTTATGTAGTTAAGTATGTACACCACAAACTGTTACATGATATCTTATGTAGTTAAGTATGTACACCACAAACTGTTACATGATATTTTATGTAGTTAAATATGTACACCACAAACTGTTACATGATATTTTATGTAGTGAAGTATGTACACCACAAACTGTTACATGATATTTTATGTAGTTAAGTATGTACACCACAAACTGGTTCATGATATTTTATGTAGTGAAGTATGTACACCACAAACTGTTACATGATATTTTATGTAGTGAAGTATGTACACCACAAACTGTTACATGATATTTTATATAGTTAAATATGTACACCACAAACTGTTACATGATATTTTATGTAGTTAAGTATGTACACCACAAACTGGTTTATGATATTTATGTAGTTAAAGTATGTACACCACAAACTGGTACATGATATTTTATGTAGTTCAGTATGTACACCACAAACTGGTACATGATATTTTATATAGTTAAGTATGTACACCAAAAACTGGTACATGATATTTTATGTAGTTAAGTATGTACACCACAAACTGGTACATGATATTTTTTGTAGTTAAGTATGTACACACCAAACTGGTACATGATATTGTATGTAGTTAAATATATACACCACAAACTGGAACATGATATTTTTTGTAGTTTAGTATGCACAACACAAGCTAGTATATGATATTATATTTAGTTAAGTATGTACACTAAAATGTGGTGCATGATATTTTATGTAGTTAAGTATGTACACCATAAACTGGTTCATGATATCTTATGTAGTGAAGTATGTACACCACAAATTGGTGCATGATATTTTATGTAGTGAAGTATGTACACCACAAACTGTTACATGATATTTTATGTAGTGAAGTATGTACACCACAAACTGGTTCATGATATTTTGTGTAGTGAAGTATGCACAACACAAGCTGGTATATGATATTTATGTAGTTAAGTATGTACACTAAACTGTTCATGATATTTTATGTAGTTAATATGTACACCACAAACTGGTTCATGATATTTTATGTAGTGAAGTATGTACACCACAAACTGGTTCATGATATTTTATGTAGTTAAGTATGTACACCACAAACTGTTACATGATATTTTATGTAGTTAAGTATGTACACCACAAACTGTTACATGATATTTTATGTAATGAAGTATGTACACCATAAACTGTTACATGATATTTTATGTAGTTAAGTATGTACACCACAAACTGTTACATGATATTTTATGTAGTTAAGTATGTACACCACAAACTGTTACATGATATTTTATGTAGTTAAATATGTACACCACAAACTGTTACATGATATTTTATGTAGTTAAGTATGTACACCACAAACTGTTACATGATATTTTATGTAGTTAAATATGTACACCACAAACTGGTTTATGATATCTTATGTAGTTAAGTATGTACACCACAAACTGGTACATGATATTTTATGTAGTTCAGTATGTACACCACAAACTGGTACATGATATTTTATATAGTTAAGTATGTACACCACAAACTGGTACATGATATTTTATGTAGTTAAGTATGTACACCACAAACTGGTACATGATATTTTTTGTAGTTAAGTATGTACACACCAAACTGTTACATGATATTTTATGTAGTGAAGTATGTACACCACAAACTGGTTCATGATATTTTATGTAGTGAAGTATGTACACCACAAACTGGTTCATGATATTTTATGTAGTGAAGTATGTACACCACAAACTGGTTCATGATATTTTGTGTAGTGAAGTATGTACTCCATAAACTGTTACATGATATTTTATGTAGTTAGGTCTGTACACCACAAACTAGAACATGATATTTTATGTAGTTAAGTCTGTATACCACCAACCAGTACATGATATAATATTTATTTAAGTCTGTACACCACCAACCGGTGCATGAAATAATATTTATTTAAGTCTGTACACCACCAACCTGTACATGATATCATATTTCAGGAATGTTTACCACCAAACATGATGCGGGTAAGATGTGGTCATCATGTCATCATACAGGTTTACATATACCACCAAATCAGTCACATTATTTCATCAAACGGTGAATATTATACAAATACATCAGTCACGTGATAATTTATCTATTTTACAGACGTTAATCCACCAACAGTAAATAACTGTCCCTCCAACATGACTTTTGAGGCAGCCCCACAAGAAATCACAGCCGTGGTTCAATGGAACGAACCTACAGCCACAGATGCCGAGGAAACTACAACACCCACCATGAATCGGACAGGCATTGCTCCCGGAAGTGTCAACGCAGAAGGGACATACTTAGTCGAGTATCAAGCGTTCGACACAGCCGGAAACCCGTCGGCAAAATGCAACTTCTCTATTAGGGTTCGGGGTATTTAAAAGATATATACATATACATATATATATATATATATATATATATATATATATATCAAAATTTATTTTAAAATAGAATGCATTTTCAAAATATTTCGGTAAGACAGTTCTTTTTACTTTCAGGCATGTTGGTAAAATCTAATCAATTGGATTATTACGATTAAAATGTTTCGTTGTCTTTTGATCAGCGCTGAACATAATCCTTTCAGTCATAAGATGTCCAACTTTGACGGTCGTGGCAAACGCCGTCACGAACTGTAGTGACGGTACATTATACGGATCTGTGTGCATCTTCACTTGTAACCAGGGTTACAGGCTCCAGGGTGAGGTTTCTATCTTATGCCAACAGTCGGAAGTATGGAGTGACGAAATCCCTACCTGCTCAGGTCATAAATTTTATAATAATCATCGTTCACAGCAGTGTTACACTGTTTTTAAAGATCTTTGAAATGATTTGTTTCTTTCAAATATATATCTATCAGCACGCAATGAAGATTATATGAAACAGTTGTATTAACTTGGTAAATTGGTTGAATATCGCGAACTGACTATTTCATCTTTGGTACACATGTACTTTACACAGAGATTATTTGCCCAACCCCGGAATCTTTTGGTCACACCTTCCCAAACGGAGTGTTCGAGTGTCCAGATCGAGTCACTCTAAACGACGCCTGTACCTCTACATGCGACGAAGGTTACCGACAAGATGTCAAGGTTCTAGCCCTGTGTTCTGTCGGAGTAGACGGTTCTCCAGAATACGTAATTAGAGGAACACCAGAGTGTATTGGTAGATGTTTACATATATATTTATAGCTTTCACGCCAGAAGACTTTGAATTGACTTTAGATATTGTTACATAAAAATTTAGATATATTTGTTTATGACAAATGCATATTGTCATGTTGTCCTTATACAAACTGAGAAAATATTCAGAGGTGCCCAACTCATATTTGCTCACCTGAGCACGAAGTGTTCAAGGTGAGCTACTGTGGTCAGTCAATGTCCATCGAACGTCAGTCCGTCAGGTTGTCCGTCTGTAACATTTTTTGTGTACACTCTAGAATTGTCATCTCTTCAGCAATCTTCTTCAAACATTATGACAATGTTTATAGCCATAATCTATCTGCCAAGTTCGATTGTGGCTAAAATCTGCTCATTAGGTGTGGAGTTTTTGCCCTTGAATGATAAATAAATACCAGATCTCACTTAGTGTACACTTTCTCATATTCATTTCCAAATCAATATTCTTCCAACTTTATGACAATGTTTATAAACATTATCTCTTGGCCAAGTACTATTATGGCACATGTATGCCCATTAGGTCTGTAGTTGTGGCCATTGAACTATAAAAAATGGCTGATTTCATCTTATGTACACTCTAGCATTTTCATTTCTAAAGCAATTTTCTTCAAACTTTATGACATTTTTATTAGAATATATTCCCAGCTAAGTTCGATTATGGCTGATATCTGTCCATACGATCTAAATTTTTGTCCCTTGAATGATTAAACAATGCCAGGTTTCACTTTGTGTACATTCTAGCATCTTCATTCCTTAAGTTTTTTTTAATGGCGATGTTTATAGATAAAATGGCTCGGCTATGTTTGATTGTAGCTAATAGTTATGGCCCTTGTATAGACTTATACAGAAAAATACTTGAATAATTTTCTTGTCAGAAACCGCAAGGCCTGGAGTTAAGATATTTGGTGTGTAACATGGCCTACTGGACCTTTTCCAGGTTTTTTTTTTTTTTTTTTTTTTTTTTCTAATTATGGCCCTGGGATCAAAATTGTCCCTACCCAAGAAATTTTACATATTTACATATTTATGGTGTGTCATCTACCAAGTTTGTTCAAATCATATGGCCATGGGATCAAAATTGGCCATCCCCCAATGTTCATTTTTATATAAATATATATTAGGCTGATATAGTGAGTTATAACCTTCAATTATGGAGCACTGGTATAACTCATCGTGGAATACCCTCGGCTGACTTACTCCGTTTCACTACATAACATCATGCCGTGGGGAAATAAGCAAGCAAACGGTCGTGATACAGTAATTATTGATTAATTTATCGACCAATAAAAACGCGACTTTTAAATGCAATACTCTTTGGCTTGAAAGAAATGTAAACTCTAAAGAAAATTACTTTGTCCGGCAGCTATGTAAAACGGGCTTTATAATTGGTTTTAAAAACGTGATGCGACCAATGAAATTTGACACACCCTAAAACGAACAAATTTAATTGTTGTATCCCACGGCCTATAGATGATCTATCGATCGGCCGTGGATATTCGACGATGAGGTATAACTTTGTGACATTTAACTCTGACCATGGATGACCGAGATCATGACCCTGTTGATAATTTAAGCTACAGCCTTCAAATTTGGACCACTGGTACAGTTTTGGCATTGTGAACTTTTACCTTATCCATGACCCAGTGACCAACTTTTTGTATTTTTAAGTACGTCCTTTACAGGTACTGTTTGATGTCTGGAATTTAAATGATCTTGCTGTATTACTGTATGGATAATATATTCAGTATCCATTCTGTATAGTAACAATACTATCTACAATAGACAATCAAGATAATATTCTCAGGTGAGCGACTTCAGAGCCCTCATGGCCCTCATGTATCATATCATTTAGTTTTTTTCTAAGCAGTTGGAAACAAATGTGGAAAATTAAGTTCCGTTAAGTCCGAACTTATTATACCCCTCGCACAACGAAGTAGTAAGGGGGTATACTGGATTCAGCTTGTCTGTCTGGCCGTCCGGCCGTCCGTCCGTCTGTCGTTTTTTTTTTTTTTTGTCCGGGCTGTAACTCAAAAAGTATAAAAGGCATCAGGATGAAACTTCATATGTGGATAGATCTCATTAGGGGGAGTGCAAGGACCAAGAACCATAACTCTCTGTTGCATAATTTTGGAGTTATTGTCCTTTGTAAATTTTCATACTTAATTTTTGTTTGGGCCGTAACTCAAAAAGTATAAAAGATATCAAGATGAAACTTCATATGTAGATAGATCTCATTGAGGGGGCGTACAGTGACCAAGAACCATAACTCTATGTAGTGTAATTTTGGAGTTCTTGCCCTTTGTAAATTTTCATACTTAATTTTTGTCCGGGCCGTAACTCAAAAAGTATTAAAGGCATCAAGATGAAACTTCATATGTGGATAGATCACATTGAGGGGGAGTGCAGTAATCAAGAACCATAACTCTCTGTCGCATAATTTTGGAGTTATTGTCCTTTGTAAAATTTCATACTTAACTTTTGTCCGGGCCGTATCTCAAAAAGTATAAAAGGCATCAAGATGAAACTTCATATGTGGATAGATCTCATTAAGGGTGCGTGCAGTGACCAAGAACCATAACTCACTGTCGCGTAATTTTGGAGTTATTGCCCTTTGTTAATTTTCATACTTAATTTCTGTCCGGGCTGTAAGAAACAAGAACTGTAAACTTCCTTCGTGTTATTGTGAGTTAATACATCATAAATCAAGAAGAATTGAAGAAGAACCTCATATGTGGATAGATCTCATTGACTTCAGGTGAGAGTTACTGCATTGTGCAAATACATGTTTTTTTGTGCTTTCCTTGTGCATAATAATTATACATATTTTATCTTATGCACATTATAGTGCTTTCCTTGTGTATGTTTCATAATTATGTATCTTTTAAATCCAAAATGCATGTTTCGGATTCACTTTTCTGTTACATGGTGCCTAACATACTGATATGTTTGCTACAAAAAAGTACTCATGTGAATTGGACCATTTCCTATTCCCATTTTGTACCAAAGTTTACATTTATATCAGTGTCATGAAGCCACGCCTCCCAGTGGTGGCACGGGTAACAAGCATGCTGGGGTGTGGTGCTCTTTGTAACATATACTACCGTTTATATTTGGTGTTGGCTTCTAATCATTGTATCACAGTAGAAAACATAGTGCCTTATATTTTCACAGTAGAAAACATAGTGCCTCATATCTTGCATGACTAGATGTTTTCTTGCATAACAGAGAGTCATACAGTATATACATAAGTAATTCTCATCTTAAGATAATGTAACAGGTAGAATGTAAAAGCGTTCTGATGATTTCTTTAATAATTCTTATTGCATTTGTTAAACTTCTGAATGTACATGTAAGTAATAGTTCTTATTTTGTACTGTCCCATGTCAGAATCTTTTAGTGCCCAATGAATTTCTTCAGCCAAATATATTCAGTAAATTGGTGACTGTATCACTTCAGATTTAATATGCAACTGTGAAATCTATAGTAAATGAAATACATTATATTTGAAATTGATGTGTGTCCTTTTTATGTGAATCATTTATAATTTTGAATAGTTACGACATAGTTATGCAAGAAAAAGTACCTTCCACATGTTTTGGTGAAGATAGGAATCTACTTCTTGGGCAGAAGTTCAGCCATTATGTGGCAACTGTCCACACTGCTCTTACCCTTTGGATGGATTCATTTCTGTTCCTCAAAAACATATGTAAATTACTTATAGTCTGTCTAGAATCATGCTACATTACATCCAGAGTGCCTGGCTAAAGTGGCTTCAACAACTTCCTTCTGTCATTATATCAACAAATGTCTCTGTGTATATTTTCAGGTAAATTCATTTAATAAGATAGACCGGCATACATTGACTATTTACAAAATTCAATACTGACATTTACACTGAGCAATTATAACAAGTGCCAAAATGGATCCTTGTCAAATTGGTGAATCGAGCCATAGTGAAGAACTCTCAAGTATAAGTCAACACTCTAGAACCTGTATAACGTCAAAGTCTACTCCTGAAAAAAAGACAAGCTGTTTGGTTTCGGTTTTTCCAATGCCAAGTCCAGCTAAACATTCTAGGTTGGCTCCAAAGTCTACTCCTGAAAAAAAGTCAAGCTGTTTGGTTTCGGCTTCTCCAAAGTCAAGTTCAGCTAAACAATCTGGCTTGGAACATGTTAAGCTGACAGTTGATGATTTCTGTGAACAGATTGACACTCAGCTAAAAGCTACACTGTATTCCTTATCAGCAAACGATGTGCAAGATGCATAGACAACAATGGAAAAGATGAGGAAGGCAGTGAGCATCTAGCATCTTAATTTTTTATGCAATATTCTTCAATCCCAATATGCAGGTTTTCTTCCTAAATTTCTTGGCTTAGTTAAATGGCTGATATATGCTTATTAGGTCTTGATTGTCAACCATAGTCAGGTGAGCGATATAGGGCCATCAAGGCCCTCTTGTCTTACATAGAACTTACGTTGCTCATTTAGTGTATAAAATACATTTGCAGTATAATGCATAGGCAGTGCAAGAAGTAAATGATTCAAATTCATATCTGTAAAAATCCTGTCTTTCCGATGTTAAACACCTTCGTTATTGATAACATGTCTTAATTCTTACTAGCACTGACATAGTAAGAATATAGTTACATATGTTAATACATCAATCTTTTGACTCACCTTACATGGATGCATTTTGTGAAATGCCAGTGACTGCTGTTGTTTTCTTTACACTCTGGTAGCATGTTTGATTTTTAGGAGTACTTGGTTTAATTCAGTTTCAAGTGCATTCAAATTAAATTGTAAGAGACAATGCATTGATATAGTTGTTTAAATTTTATTTTGATCTTTTTTTATTTTAACTAAATGGTAGTTCCATCATTTAATTTGTGTTCAAATACATTTGCAGTAGAATGCATAGGCATTGCAAAAAGTAAAATGCTTTATTCATTTCTATATATTGTGATACAATCATTTCGTCAAATTTGGTTATTGTTTGCTTTATAACATGTTTTAATTCTTACCAACAATGACTTAATAAGAATATAGTTACATATGTTAATACATGAATCTTTTGACTCACCTTACATGGATGCATGTTGTGAAATGCCAATGACTGCTTGTTTTCTTTACACTCTGGTAGCATGTTTGATGTTTAGGAGTACTTAGTTTAATTCAGTTTTCAAGTACATTCAAATTAAAATGCAGAGACAATGCAACAACATAGTTCTAGAATTTCTATAACTGGCTTCAAATGTGTTCAAAAACATATATAGGCATTACAGGAAGTAAATGCTTTAATTTAATTTCTCTACATTGTCAGACAATTATGTCTGTTTATTGTTTGATAACATGTTTTAATTCCTTCCAGTACTGATTTACTAATAAATAAAATTTGTAACTATTAATATATCTTTCGACTCATTCAGTGATGTTTATTGTTTTTACATGCTTGTAAATGATGACTGTAAAAAAGTCCCACTGCCTGCATACTATTTCAATTATACTGGCCAGTTTAACATGACATGACTTTTTAGATAAATTATTACTCAATTTTGGTATACATGTGATGTCATTTTTCCAAGAACATAATCATTGACAGTCCTAAGGAAGATGAACATTTCAATTTCATTTCAGTTGTTTGTGTACAAAAGTATGAAAACTATGCCATTTTTTAAATGCTTTAAGGGACATAATTCCTCAGTGTGCTAAACATTATTGTCACGGCTTTCTCTCTCTAATGACGACCAAGAGTTGGTAAATTTATATTGAAGACTTTATTGTCTACGTCGAACTGCAAATACATGAAATACAGACATCAATTATAATCTTGATAAGAATCCCGCCAAATCTGCTCCTATCCAAAAATCTAAGACAATGAAATAATGACTAGTGCAATGAAATAACGACGATTTCCTTCAAATTACTGAGTAGCATAAAAATACAACACTATAAGGACATATAAATTGACATATTATATACCTCTTTGGCCTCCGCACGCACGTCAAAGAGAGAAAAACAACCGTTCACGCACAATTCCTTTTCCACAACCATGTGCTCGCAAACTTGCGCAACTTCCGGACAGGAAAGATAACTCTTGCAAAACTCGCACTTTCGTACTAATTTGTTTCGTACCAAACTTACTTATATAGTCACAGTAACATGGCTACCCTAAATTAGTGACAACTAATTTACTTGCATAATTGTGAAACCCTTACTAGCAATATTACAAATTGTATAGCCTGCATATTCAAACTATACAATTTTTAACATTGAACCACCTTAACATGCGATGAAACCATTGCATCAGTACTACCTTAAGATTATATAAAAAAAATGTTACCGCAACAAAAACACATTCTAAATATAAATTGTGATGCAAAATACAAACTACTGCATAACATGTTGTAAACATACGCTTTATAGCTGTACTTCAAATATTAAACAGTTTATAAAAAAATAATGACATAGCATGTTTCTTAAAATCCTTATTTCAGATCCTAATTAATCATTACTTAAAACTATGATTTGATATAAGTCACCAATATTATTCAAACCCTAATTTTTCTAGATAGCATTCATGAAATAATTGGAATTACAGATTACATGTACTTGTAATGTAAAGCATTTTCAGTTGGTTTCCCGACTGGGATTCAAACCCTGGTCTCACTGACTAAGAGTTGGATATACTGGGCAATAATTACTGCTCATTTTCACAAATCAAGATCTGCTTATGTATTGGCCTCTCAAGGTATCCAGATGAACTATTAACATGAAGTTTTACCTTCCGCACAAGACCATCGTCATCAACATATGTTTCTACAACACGTCCTAACCTCCACTCACAACGAGAAGCATTATCATCCGACACCATGACAATATCTCCGACTACAAGATTTCGAGAGGACTTCTGCCACTTACTTCTATACTGCAGACTCTGCAAATATTCTCTTCGCCTCCTATACCAAAACTCATTTGCAAGATTTTGGACTCTACGCCATCTCTTCCTACAGAACAAGTCGGGTCTACTGAAATCTCCAGGAGGGAGCACGACAACTTGTGATTTCATGGTTAAGAGATTGTTAGGTGTTAAAGGTGACAATGAAAGAGGATCATTCAGGTTGTCCACAGAAAGTGGAAGGCAGTTAACAATAGCTGAGACTTCACACATTAAAGTCCTAAGAGCTTCATCATCCAACTGTAAACCAGACTGACTAAGAAGACTTGACAAAACACTACGGACAGTTCTTATTTGGCGCTCCCAAACACCTCCCATATGACTTGCACTGGGCACATTCATCTTAAAACCAAAGAAATCACAACCTTGTTTCAGCAAGTACTGTTTAATACGCTCTTCATTCATCTCCTGCACTGACAGTTTTATCTCTCTCTCAGCCCCGACAAAATTAGTACCTTGGTCAGACCTTAACTGCCTTATAGGACCCCGTACTGCAATGAACCGACGCAATGCATTTATAAAAGAACTTGTATCGAGAGAATTAGCAGTCTCTAGGTGGATAGCTCGACAACTCAAACATGTGAAAATGACACCATATCTTTTCAATTCCTTCCGACCATCTTTGACCATCCAGGGACCAAAAAGGTCCACACCTACATATGTAAATGGAGGAGTTGACTCAAGTCTATCATACGGTAAGTCTGCCATTTTCTGAGATTGTAAGGGGCATCTCAGCCTTCTGCAAGTTACACAGTTAGAAATGAAGAATGATACTGCAGATCCACATCCTATGATCCAGTAGCCATTTGAGCGAATCTCATTGACTGTGAAACCACGCCCTTGATGCTGAACATTTTCATGACAGCAACGAACGATCAGATTTGTAATATGACCCTTTCTGGGAATTACAATAGGGGTAGTCAAATCAGAAACACCTGCAGCACCACGCAAACGGCCACCTACTCTAATAATACCGTCAGCATCCAAAAATGGGTTCAACTTATACAGACTTGATTTTTTCAACATGGTTGGTTCCCTTTTGCCATCATTCCTTGATGAATTCAAGATCTCTAGATCTTGCTCAAGTGCCAAGGCTTGAACCTGTTTGATAATCTCAAGTTTCGCAACATGCAACTCATCAACTGAGAGATTCTCAAATTTAAGCTTGCCATGCTCAGCTGCAGGTATTGGAACCTTTGGCCTTTTAACCAGTCTAAGGCTCATCTTAGACTTGAATTTCAAAACCTGAGCAACAGCTGCCATCGCACGAGTCCAATCCGAAAAGTACTCAAGTCTTACCAAAATAGAACAGAACTTTGGACTTTGACCACTAACCTGAGCAGAAAATGTCTGACATTTTTTCAACTCGGGATCACCCACTGAAACAGTGTATTGTTCTGTACTAGACAAACAACTATCAGCTTCCCAGAGAAATTCTGGACCACTGAACCACTTTGACTTCAATAATTCTGCAACAGTAACACCTCTAGATGCAATATCAGCTGGATTTCTGTCCGTTGCAACATGTGACCACTGACTAGGTTCAGAGAACTGCCTGATTTGACCTACTCTATTAGCCACAAACACATGGAAACGTTTAGCATCATTTGAAATATATCCAAGCACTATCTTACTGTCAGTCCAGAAGAAGTGTTCAATCTTTTCATACGAGAGCTCCTTGTGTAAAAGATTTGACATTTTAACGGAAACAACAGCTGCACACAATTCTAAACGTGGTACAGTAATTGGCCTCAAAGGAATCACACGAGATTTTCCCATGAGCAGAGAACAATGAACCTTGCCAATACTGTCAACTAATCTCAGATAAGAACAGTGACCATAATCATTGTTACTGGAGTCAGAAAAGTGATGCATTTCAGCCACCTTAATGTCGCCAAAATCACGAGGTTTGACACACCTGTTAACCTTTATGCTGCCAACATTCTGAATGTCATCCCGCCATTTAGACCACCTCATGTATAGTAGTTCTGGCAACGGATCGTCCCAATCACAGTGACTGGCACACATAACTTGAAGGATTTGCTTGCCTGCAAGAATAACTGGTGCTATTAATCCCAATGGATCATACACTGAACTTATTGTAGAAAGAATCCCCCTTCTCGTCAATGGGCGGTCATTCAATGAAATTCTGAACTGGAAAGTATCAGATTCTACACACCACATAACACCTAACGCTCTTTCTACTGATACACTACCCTGCAAATCAACCCTGGTGTGATCTCTAGCACAATCATCTGGCTTCAAACCCTCCAGAACCTCTCTTGAATTGGAAACAAATTTGCACAATCTAATGCAGGCCTTTGACAACATATCTTGTGTTCTACAGATAAGACTAATTGCATCTTCTACATTTGATACAGATTTTAAACCATCATCAACATAAAAATCTTGATGAACAAATTGTGAGACGTCTTGACCATACGTAGACTGATGATCGGTTGCGACCCTTTTTAATCCAAAGTTAGCACATCCTGGCGACGAGGATGCGCCAAACAAATGAACAGTCATGCGATAATCTACAGGGGCACTATGCAAATCCTCTCCATCTATCCACAAAAACCTCAAAAAATCTCTATCCTCTGGTCTGACCTTAAACTGGTAGAACATTTGTTCAATGTCGCAGGTGAATGCTACATATTCCTTTCTGAATCTACAGAGAACACCTACTTAAAGATTAGTCATGTCAGGACCAGACACCAGGTAATCGTTCAGTGAATGTCCCTGAAATTTGGCACTACAGTCAAATACTATGCGAACCTTATTTGGCTTTTGTGGGTGGTAAACCCCATGATGCGATATGTACCACCTTTGGCCACCAACGCCTTCAAGCTGTGTATCTGTAACCCTTTCAGCATGTCCCTTAGAAATAAGATTGTTCATGAATGTGAAGTAATGACTCATATACTGAGAATCATGGGACAAACGTCTTTTGAGATTTTTTAAGCGGTTCTCGGCCATTACACGATTGTCTGGCATAGAAGGTCTGGAATTCTTGAAAGGCAATGGCATTTCATACTTCCTATCAACAACCCTAACCTGCTTATTCATTATGTCTAAGAACTTTCTATCGTCATGTGACTAAAATCTGATTCCAGTATCTTAAGAATACTTGATGTGTCAAAAACTTCTCTGACCTTTGTCTTCAAACTGAAATTTACCAAATTTACATTGTGATCTGTGTTGTGAGGGCCGAAAGTCTCTGGGACAACATGAGTTAGAAGTCTATGGCTTACACCAATGATGTCATCATGATTGTTCTCTGTATTACAGATATCACCTACTCCTATAATACCCCATCCAAGGTCAGTTTTCTGTGCAAAAGGCCCACCATCATTTGAAGCGATAACCTTCCTTGGAGTCAATGCTCTTGGACAATTATACCCTATCAGTAAGCCAATTTCACAATCCTGCAATGGCATTAGATGTCCTGCAATGCATTTTAAATAAGGCACTGAATTAGCAAGTTCTGGAGTGGGAATGTGTGATCGATTGGCTGGCATAATATTCCGAGAGAATGTATCTGGTAACTGAATTTTCAAGGAACTATCGAAACCTCGAACCTGCAGGCCTTTAACCTTTCTACTGGTAATAACCTTGTTTTCCTCATGCATTGTAGAAAGCGAAAGTTTGACATCTGTCCCAGATAGACCAAGTGCTTCCAATGAACTATCAAGAATAAATGTTGTGTCAGATTGTGTATCAAGCATTGCATACACAGGAATTTCCTGGTCGGTATTATCAATGTGGGACAATAACACTGGTACAACTAATGAAACTTTGAAACTTTCACCAATGTCACTTAAAACAGATGCACTAGAGTAAGAGGAAACCCCAGCCTCAATCTTAGTAACATTTGTGCCAGATTTGTCTGGCTTCTTAGTGTCTCCATGCAGAGAAGTTGGGTGTAACCTTGAACACACCTTACACTTCTTTCTATGCTTACACTGCCTTGAAAGATGATCCTTTCGCAAACAGGCAAAACAAAGACCCTCAGTCCTCGCAAAGGACTTGCGATCTTTCAAAGATTTACCAAGAAACAACTCGCAGGCATCAATATCATGAAACTTCTTGCACAAAATGCAAACAGTTTCGCTAGACCCAGAAACAGCATAATTCCCATCGGCCTTAGAAACCAAAGAACGGCTCACATGTTGCCTCATTACCTGTCCATTAGGTTTACGTTCATCAGATTTCAGTAACTGGAGTGAAGTGACCGGGTCACAAGCAATTCTTGCTTCCCTTGCAATAAACTTGACAAACTCTTCAAATGGTGGAAAGAGACATTTCTCTTCCTTCCATTGTACCGCAATACGACTCCATCTCGTGACCAACCATGCAGGGAGTTTAGACAAAATCTTTCTGTTTTCTCTGTCATCATTTAGAACAGAAAAAGACTTAATACTTTGCATTGCAACCAAACACTGCTGAAAAAGTCCCCAAACTTTCGAAGGCCTACACCATCATGAACCTGAATTTTCGGCCACTTCTCTAATTTGTCCCTAAATGCATTAGCAAGGACAAAAGGATCACCATAACGCTTGTTCAAAGTAATTTTTGCATGCTCATAAGCATCATCAGATGACAATAAGAGATAACCTTCAACTAATTCTTTGACAGGGCCAGAGACATAACGCTGTAAATAGTAAATGCGTTCATGAGACGGTATGTTCCTACGTTCTATTAATGTCTGAAAGGCGCATGACCAATTTGGGTAAGTAAGAGGGTCACCTGAGAAGATACCAGGTTCTGGTGTTGGAAGTCGGCTAAGGTTGACCTGTTCTGCTAACGTTTTAGCAAAATCTATGAACTCAGTATTTGTTTTTGTCCGACTGTTCATTTGAGAAGTTATACCTTGAAAACTGGCTGGAGCAGTGTCATGCTCAGCCTTTGAAAACAAAGAAAAGACAGGTGGAGACCTCTGTAATGATTCAGGTAGTTTTAGACTACCACATTGCTGTGAAGGACTAAATTCATTAGCATTTGGATTCAAAGGTAAGTTGGGTGCTGAAGAAGTTGACCAAGTTACTGATGTCAAAGAAGTAGTTGGTTCAGTTTTTATAACAGCAGATAAAGCAGTTTGACTTGGTGAGACTGTGGTCGCTGCTGTACTAGATGGAACAGACTTCTTGTCAAAATATTCTGTCATACCATCATGAGACTTAATGTCAAGATCAAACTTGTCACTAACCATATTTAAGGCCTCAAATTCTGCCTGTGCCATTTCTATCTTTTTCATAGTTTGAACCTTTAACAAATCAGCCTTGGAGCGTGACTCCATATCTATAAACTTTAATTCAGCTTCTAACCTTGCCCGTTTTGCAGCTGCATCTGAAATTCTAGATGCATTCGATTTTCTAGAACTTTGTGAGGCAGCACTTCGAAATGTAGCATTTGTAATGTGAGAACTAACCTCATCCGCCCTAGATCTTAAATTTCTAATACAATCAGCAATTTGTTGCATAATACCTTGTTGCTCAAGCTCAACCTGCTCAAACCTTTCTCTCTCTGGAAAACTTTCATCTTCAATAATGACCTTTAACCTATCAAAGGTGACAGTTAAAGTATCAAGAGAACTAATCAACAGTTTTCTATGTTCCCTAATAGTATTGCTGTCTTCAGAGTCAGTTATCAAAGTTAATGCTTGAGAATAATGACGACGCCATGCTGAGAGTTCTGAGCGGAATTTTTGTCTTAACATGTCAATTTGGTAATCTTTCCCTTTAGCAGTCATGGTTCGATCCCTAATATCGGATTCTTCAGAATCGGACATCTTGATAAAGGCCAAACCAGTTGACATACAATACTAAACAAATGAACCTAAGACAGAACTAAATGGAGCTATGTGGATAGAGAATCCCCATGATTTTGTGCAAATAATTTGAAACAGCCCTAGTTTAAACAAAAAATTAACTCCATCCAAATTGCCTTACAACAAAATTAAATACATAGGTAAATTTAGGAATTAATATATCAATCATGATCAATGTTTCAATAAAACAAGTGCAACCGCATGACTTGCAAATAAATAATTCCCTTTGGAATATTACTCAATTTTACAGTGACTGTTATCAGCTAATAAAACAGCTAAATGTCTTTTAAGTCATTGCTTAAAGCAATCACATTTAGTATATATTCATAACAGCAACGCAGAATCTAAAGATATGCATTTTTCAAAACAGTTAAGAAGTGTTTGTAAATTCACAAGGCAGAAATTTATGTGTGTGACTTCAACAGTAAGACATGGTATAGAAGTCATAAAATGTAACAAAACACTTCAAATGTTGACATCAATCATCAAGTCAGTCATATATCCCCAATTACAGTGCACGGTAGATGTCCCAAGCCAATCTCACTCTGTCGACAAGGTGTAAGGTAATGGTATCAGCCATCAGCAGCTAGGATATGATGATGTGGCTTCAAATAGATGAATATCAAGTCAGACAACCACTGAAGCACAACACTACGAAAATTGAAAAAAACGATGCCTATGCGAGGAGAAGTATCTTCAATGTTGAGATGAAATCACTTCTGGAGACAAAAACACTCACAACGGCCCATTTGCTGTTCCAGTTTACACCGTATGTACCGGCTAAGAGTTCGACTGTCACGGCTTTCTCTCTCTAATGACGACCAAGAGTTGGTAAATTTATACTGAAGACTTTATTGTCTACGTCGAACTGCAAGTACATGAAATACAGACATCAATTATAATCTTGATAAGAATCCCGCCAAATCTGCTCCTATCCAAAAATCTAAGACAATGAAATAATGACTAGTGCAATGAAATAACGACGATTCCCTTCAAATTACTGAGTAGCATAAAAATACAACACTATAAGGACATATAAATTGACATATTATATACCTCTTTGGCCTCCGCACGCACGTCAAAGAGAGAAAAACAACCGTTCACGCACAATTCCTTTTCCACAACCATGTGCTCGCAAACTTGCGCAACTTCCGGACAGGAAAGATAACTCTTGCAAAACTCGCACTTTCGTACTAATTTGTTTCGTACCAAACTTACTTATATAGTCACAGTAACAATTATTCTTTTAAGGTAGAGGGATCATTATGGGAAAATTGAATGCTCGGGCAAAATTGGTATTTATCATAAATACTTTGGACTGGTAAGATTTTTATTTCATTTGTAAATACACATGGATTGCAGATTAAAATAGAAACGAAGTATTATGTTCTGCAAATAAATCATTACTGTAAAACAGGAAAATGCCATATTATGCTTATGTATGGTTATTTTAAACAAAGACACATCAGTATGAGTAACCTTGAACTGTTACAACAAATACTGATTTTGCCCAAACATTCCAATATCCCATAATGATCCCTCTACCTTAATGATTTTTGTTTCTCATGTTAATAATGGAAAAATAAAATTTTAGTTTCAGCACTAAGCAGGGGAAGATGGGAGTCAGTGGACTATACTAGTGTAGTGACATTTTAAAAGACAATCAAATTAACATGGAGTATAAAAGTGTAGTGACATTTTAAAAAGACAATCAAAATATCATTACTAGAACAGATGATCACAAACATAAACAATGGACAGAACAAAAAGAAAAAAGAACGAGAAAGAAAGAGGCAGTCAAGACAGAATAGGAAATCACGGGTTTGGAACATTTTCAATTTTAAGTAAACCGTATGTATTATAATGTTTATAAAAATTGTTGACAAAGGTAAAAACAACTACTTATTCTAATATATTATCATTGCCAGGAAGTTTATTAGGAGTGTCAGTTATTGATGTGGCCTTATACATTGTAAGTAAGCATCTTATTTTTTTTTAATATTACTTTAAACCAATGGTACTACTGTTTTGCATTATAGGGTAAACTGCAGATTTTGTTTAGGTTCAAAATTATAAGACTGACATTACCAGAATGCTGGATGTGTCATTTTCCTTACAGTCCTCACTTTCCAAATATATTTTTAAGCATGAGTGACAATCTGGATATAAAAATATTGTATGATAGAAGGTTAATAAATATTCTTTTCCTTGCAGGTTCCGATTGTTCCACTGCATAAAGTTCCGCATTCCCCATCTACACTGGCAGCCTTGCTGGGAAACCAACTTACAGAGATTGCTGACGATGTTATTGTAGCAGCTCTCAATCTGTTGAAGACTGTATGTGATAATGAACTGGAACCTTATATCGGTTACTTCACTCCAGCAGAAATCATGTATGGACTAAGTGTTTCTAGAAGTGACTCTCCTGAAGAAGTCAAACAAAACCTGCCAGATGGGAAGTTCTCAATTAACATACACCCATTACCAGGACACTGGGTGACTTCCTGCTACTTCCCACAACAAAATGAAATACATGTGTACGTTCACTAATGTCACATGCCCACTATGAACAGGTCCTGCCACAGTTAAATCTAGTGTATGGTGAAAGAAAAACAGCTAATGTAATGTACTGTCGAGTCACTCAACAAGGTTATGAACCACTGTGCGGTGTAATGGCAGTGTGCTTCGCATTCTCATCTTACCTTGGTGATGATCCAGAGTTAATAAACTATGATATCTCTAAAGCTAGACAACACTTACAGCAATGTTTCTTAAAAGGTGAGATACTTCCTTTTCCTAAGAATGATCTGTCTGACAAACATTTGTGTTCTCCTGGAAGCATAACTGATCAACCAGTGACAATAGCTGAGAGTGGCCTACAAGAGTTGGATGAGCCTCCTAGTCTTCCATTTACTGCTACGAAGCTAACAGAAGAGAAACATTCTTTATTACATCTTACAAGGTAAGACCATAATATAACTTTTACAAATATAGTTATTACATGATAAATTTATCAGGCTGTAACAGTCTCCAGTGGCCAAGTGTCAACCTCGGGAGCCAGAGATCATGGGTTTGATCCTCAGCCAAGACATACAAAAGTCATTATATATGGTACTGGTCACTCCCTGCTTGGCGAGGGTAGGTTGACCCAGGACAGGTTGACCCAGTGTTGGAATAATGTGACCAGGTGTGGTGTGGTATCATGCCACATGGTGTGGTGCTGCAATGAGACACTATCTGTCTAAAGTAGACATAGTCTCCACATGACTGAAATTATACTGTCAGTGGAATGTTAAAGCCAACAAACAAAAACTTATCAGACTGTTTTAAAGTATAAAATTATATTGAATGCCACTAGGTCACTTTTTCATGTAAGTGTTGATGGATATATATGATCTGTGTCTGTAATATGTTTTCCATGTATTGGTGTTCATAGTCCATAAAATTTTAAAACTGAAATTGTTTCTTCTCAAATAATTTTATATCAGTAAAGAGATATATTGACATAAAACTGTTTGAAGAATGAAGATACTATAAAAGCAGGAGTGGCCATTAGACGGAAAAAACAATTTTGATTTTATTAACACAATCTAAATTTTGTTTTCTATTTTCAGCTTACCTAGCAAAACAGGGATCAATGAAAATAACGACCAACTCCTGCATAGTTACTTCACAGATCAATATCAGAAGCAGAGTGTAAAACGAAATGAAATATCAAAAAAAAAGTGTTAACATAACTAGTCGAAAACCAACACAAACCTGTGTGATTGAAACAGACAAAGTGAAGGTGAAATTCTTGACTGTCCATGATCTTGAAAAGGAGAGAATATATAAAAGGATAAGCAGATCAAAATCTACTGTACAGCAGAAGGAAAGACAAAGAAATAGACAATATAAAATACTAAGTAGAGCTGATGATATTGTTCATGAAAAAGAAAAGCAAATAGAGAAGGAGTTCAAAAGGAAAAGCAGAGCAAAAAGAATACAAGAGGAAAAGAAGAACTGATAAAAGTGTTCGTGATAGAGAAAAATTGATGGAAAAAAGGTGCAAGGGGAAAAGAAGAGCTAATGTTAGTTTTCGTGAAAGAGAAAAACAGAAGAAAAAGATTACAAGAGGAAGGGTAGAACAGATAAAAGTGTTCGTGATAGAGAAAAATTGATAGAAGAAAGTGCAAGGGGAAAAGAAGAGCTAATGTAAGTATTCGTGAAAGAGAAAAACAGAAAAAGAATGCAAGAGGAAAAGTAGAACTGATAAAAGTGTTCGTGTTAGAGAAAAATTGATAGAAAAAAGTGCAAGGGGAAAAGAAGGGCAGACTGTACTGTTCATAAAAATGAAAAAGAGACAGACCGTGAATATAGAAAAAGGAAAAGAGTTCAATCTGATTCAGTTGAACATGCATGTGAAATGCATTAACAAAAGATACACAAAAGACTTAAAAGAACTCTGTCTAGTAAGGACAATGTAGCTGTTGAAGCATTTAAAAAAGCTATTGAGGATGGTCCTACATATGTTTGCACTATCTGTAATAGATTGTTGTTCAAAAGTTCAGTATCTCTTTTCAATGCCTCAAAGTTCAAAGACACAAATTTATCTTTGGTTGAAAATTGTAGGACAAACAAAGTTTCCTCTGATGGGATAGAGTACATCTGTTCTTCATGCAAATTACAGTTACAAAAAGGATACTTACCACCACTAGCAGTGTGTAACGGGTTGAATCATGATGATATTCAAGAACCCCTTAAAGAACTCAACAGCCTAGAGACAACATTCATTGCAAGAAGAATACCATTTATAAAATGTTAGCATTACCACGTGGAAAACAACGTGCTGATCATGGATGTGTTGTCAACATACCAGTTGAACCTACCGAATCTGTTAGTGTACTACCA
>CM037793.1:45238048-45288048 GCA_021229015.1 Solen grandis | reverse complement strand
CTATCACACATGCCCCCAAGTATGAACGTCGCCAAGGCCGGCACTGTTAGGAAACTCTTTCTGACGCCAGTAAAATTCGTTCGAAAGCTCTCCTATCATAGGTGTTGTTAACCAGGTTCCAGAAAGGATCCTGGGGGGTTAATACTTTCATTTTTTCCAAAATACGCCTCGTGGTATAATAAACGTGAAAGAAGTAGACCGACTGGAGGAGGGGGTATTTATGCGCCTCGTCCCCATTCAGGTGGTCGTTAAACGAAACTCCACATCCGGCCGTTGCACACCATACGGCAAAGTTGAGTTGATTCTGCCAAAACTGCATTGGGGTACTCGTCCAAGCTAAAGCTATGTCCTCTTTTTTGACTTGTGGCAATATATAGTTCGTCCAGACATCAGGCATTTTAGCGAAGAGGACGTTGTTGTGAGCAACCGTGATCATCATATATTTGGTGAAGTTTTCGGCTACCAACCTTCGTGGATATACCGATCCTGTCTTATAGATTGCTCCCGAGTTGAAGGTAAAAGCCTGCATCGCAATACAGTTGAAAGATGCTTCACACAATTACCGATATTACAAAAGGGCCGATCTCCCTTCAACAGGCAATCGACAACAGAGACGGACGTCTCCGGATTGGGTTGAGGTCGATCATATATACCGTGGGGTGGTACAACATCAACGAGCCGGTAGCCGACGCCGTCCAGCCAGGCTTATGGACTTTCAACGCTCTCGCTACGGCACTTAAAACGTTAGGTTTGTCCGTCACAGTAAACGAACAGACGGGGAAGGCTTCTATTACGATGCCGCGCGACACAAGAATCTATTATCCCCATGTGATGTACGATATTCTAGGTTTAAAAGATGGTTGGTTGGAGGGTTCTTTAGAAGGAGACAGACCGGTAGATTTGAGCCCGAACATGCTGTTTTTCGTCCACCTCGAACAGCTTAACACCTCTGAGAACTCCTCAGACGGGGCTCCTAGTAATCTACTTGCTGTTGTCGCCGTCGGCGGCTGGTCATACGGAGAGATTAAATCCTCGGTATTTCCGAACCCCGAGTTCAAGGCGCTGCAGGCGGGCACCCTATCAGAGCTCGCACTCTCCTAAATTATCTCCATTTAAGACGAGCGGGGCTCTGTCATAGACAACCACGGTTTGCCAGTGAATGTCGTGCTTGAAATAAAATGAGCATATTCGGCGGATATGGAGTATCCTCTGCGGACGCTACGCGGGTTTACGTTGCTTCGCCCCCGATCTGTCTCGGTATCAAAAGAAGACAGAGGATGGCCATGTAGACTTGGAAGGGGGCCGGATCACGAACATCGGGCCCATCAATGAACAAACAGACGCCATTTCGGCCAGATTGGCGCAGTCCGGATTCCTCGACGGATAGAGACGCTTTAAGGAAGAAGTTGTCGCCTACGTTGACACAAAAATCGGTGAATCCCCAAGCCCGTAATAACTATCATTGCAGAGGAACGCGGACCTTTGGCGACCGGGGAATTTGAATGGTCATTCGGTTTAAACTCGGATGGCGAGAGTCAGAGTAAAGTGGGCTACGTAATGATGAATAGAGGAAGAATCCTCGCCATGTCACAATCCGCAACCGATCGTGATAAATCATCGAAATATTTGGTAGCCATATGCGTAACTATTAATGGTATTTTAAAAATTGGGTAGGTAAGCCCTGTCTCTCTTATTCCGCTGAGAGGACTTTCAACCCACCACTAGAAGTTAATAAGGGCGATATTTTTAAATTTCAGACGGTTAATCGTGATCGACTGTACAATGCTTCCGGAGTGGTTGCCCTTCTAACTGAACTAGACATGTGAAGAGTATAAATACATAAAAATGAAGGCCTCGGTATTTCCAAACCCCGAGTTCAAGGCGCTGCAGGAGGGCATCTATCAGAGCTCGCACTCTCCATTAAAGACGAGCGGGGCTCTGTCATAGACAACCACGGTTTTCCAGTGAGTGTCGTGCTTGAAATAAAAATGAGCATATTCGGCAGATATGGAGTATCCTCTGCGGACGCTACGCGGGTTTACGTTGCTTCGCCCTCCGATCTGTCTCTGTATCAAAAAAAGACAGATGATGGCCAGTAGACTTTGAAGGGGGCCGGATCATGAACATCGGGCCCATCAAAGAACAAACAGACGCCATTTCGGCCAGATTGGCGCAGTCTGGATTCCTCGAAGGATGGAGACGCTTCAAGGAAGAAGTTGCCGCCTACGTTGACACAAAAATCGGTGAAATCCCCAAGCCCGTAATAACTATCAAGTCGGTAAAAATCAAATTGTACTGGACCCAGTCCATTTTCGGGCGTTCGTCTGATCCAAGTTTTGTTGTTAAGCTTTCCTTTTACAGTTATATATTAAAATGCGCTATGTTTTAAGATAAATGATTAACAAAAATAAATCAACTCACTTTCAGTTTGTAAATTAGATTCCGAAATCCGATAAAAAAATCTTACTTGTGGAGGACGCCAAGACACCAACACAATAATTATATTACGATTGCAGCCTTTTTTTCCCAGTCGCACGTTTCGTACTTCGCTGATTTAACACACGATTCTGCTTGGAATAGCACGTAAACACGATGTCTTAGTGCATAAAGTATATCTAAGAAAAATATTACTACATGTGAAAAAAAATCTCGACCTTTCCATCTCGAAAACACCGGATCTTTTGAATACACATTAAAAATGAAACTAACACGCACTTACGTCACTGACATGATATAAATAGATAAAAATGTAAGGGTGCAAAAAATAGTGTAAACGTGGGAACTTAGTAGAAGCACTCTGTTTTGTAATATATATTGCACGGCTTGAATAGCATGCACAAGAATGTATGTGGGCGGGTTTATCAAGATCACGAGTGAAGCCTGTGCAATATATCTTGTAGCATGGCCAAAGTGTAGGAAGGGGGCGGTACTTCGGTCCCGTGTCTTTTTTTTATGCAGATGATCCAAGATGTCTAGCGCTTTGGGTATCAAAGAGAAACCCCGTGAAAATGACCAATCAGTGAAAGGAAAGTTTGCTCTTAACCAATCAAATAACTCTTTTTGAACAAACCCTCACATTTCGATGCCTGTACCTTTGAACAGAGAAGGACGTACTGAATCGGCTCAAATTGCTAGGTTTCACGTTTGACGATGGATGTGAACAACAGTGCGGAAAATCATTTCTTATCACAAGTTAATTTGTCATCGATAGACTCTCTTCCATATTCTCAAAAGGTCTCTTATTTAGTGTGATCATAACGGTTTCAAACATTTGGGAAAACATCACTGGTGGTGTGCTTTCCGTGACAGCAAACACATACTCACGAACTCTGAAATATTTCCCGAATGTTTGGAAATACACCTGTACACCTGACAAAAGAATCATTAACACCTATGTGTAGCGCAAGATTTTCCTCTTCGTATGCGCTTTATCCCATAATAATTTATGAAGGAAAACATACGTTATTAAGCAGTTACCTTCTCCGAATCGAGCTATATATATAGCTAATATGCTATTTGTGACAATTTAATATGATGAACTTATGTACCACTTCGTATGGCTACACGGCTAATTTTTATCCTTCTACTCTTCTCTCTGAGCATTGTATTTTTTGTATATTGTAAATGATTGCAAATAACATGTAATTTATGTTTACTATAACCAAAATAAAAAATGTGTGTACTTTTAGTTGAAAGGTCAATTATTATATTATTATGTACTGTAGATCTACATATCTATCATTTATTTATTTCATTTTCTTTCTTTATTATTTAAGATCGGACCAATCCTCATATTATTAACTGCTATGTATAGGATAGATTCTATTAAGGCAGACCGATTTGAATCTGCACAATTGTGCATCTTTACTGGACTGATGTGCTTATTTAAATGTTGATAAATAGTTATACTGATTTCAAAGATGACAAGTTTGTCATTTTATTCCTGAAATACTCGTGGTCTGTTCTAAATAAAAGGTAGACTAGAAACTGTACCATTTTGAGAACTTCAAAATGACCGGTCAAATTGGCCGATTTGTAAAAGCATCTGCCCCATAATGTTTGATTTCTGGCTGCGAAATACTAAACAAAATCTTAAAAATATACTAGTTTAGGTCTTATGCTTAGCGCTTTGCATAAATACAGGCCGGTAGTTCATGGACTGATTGGCCCGGTGTCAGGATAATGTGATTGGGTGTGACATTATGCCACATGTCTACGGCATGATACTGCAGAGTGGCAGCACTATATCTGTCTCAAGTAGACATCGTCTTCAGCTAACTGTTATACTGTCCCCTGGACGTTAAACCCAGTAAATATACAAACATTTTTGCACAAGCCAAAGTGACACCAACCCCAGCCCAACTATTAAATCAGCTCCCCCACCCCCTCTAATAGTGTTTTGTTTGTGTTTAGCCATGATATCACACAGGTAATTACTAATTGATAATTACTAATTAATAAATTAATTACTAATTCCATGGAAGTGCCAATTCTGAAACTCGACCATAGAAAAAAGAAGTAATACTGCTAATGCAAACTTTAAAAAAAAAA
Organism: Solen grandis; assembly: GCA_021229015.1. Taxonomy (NCBI): domain Eukaryota; kingdom Metazoa; phylum Mollusca; class Bivalvia; order Adapedonta; family Solenidae; genus Solen; species Solen grandis. The sequence goes on along the minus strand of CM037793.1, from coordinate 45,283,497 downwards.
GTTTGAATTTTACTCCAACTATTGCAGCGATGCTGCCATCGGCGTTAGTTTTTATTAAGCAAGTAGAAGTTTTTCAAGTTATCCACTTAGGTATCCTGCCTGTTAGTGCCCACTGCTGCTAGCTATATATTCACTTAAAATATCTGGATACCTCGCCTATTTTCAAGTAGGTCAGTTAAATCATGTGGATAATAAACATTTTTTCACACAATTATCTTGATAAAAGCATAATATCCAGTTAACCTAAGTGAATATGTGATTGGCAGTAGTGGGCACTAACAGACATTTTAGTCCTGTTAAGATACCTAAGTGAATTTCTATTTACTTGATAAAAACTGAATATGTGACAATTTTTCAGAAAAGTTACGACATAGGTAAGTGGATAAGAGACTAGCAGAAATATGCCACCATACATGAATAACAGTGTTCTGTTCTCACAAATTATGTTTATAAAATTTTAATTATATTTTACTAATTTTGTGTTATGAAGTATGTCGGGACAAACTCCAAATATCGTCTTGACTTTATACAGAATATTGTATATTTAAAAGTTATTGGATATCTATGTTGAATTATAAATTTTATTCAACATAGAGCTATTACGTGATTTGTACACCCTACAAAAGTTAACCTCGGAAAGGTATTTTAGACAACCGGAAATTTAACAAAAACATTTCATCGGGTTACCAGCAGTTCAGATAAAGATCTATTCAGGATTAAAAGACTTTACCTTTTACTATTATTTGAAACGAACACATCTCACATAACGTCCCATCAGAAGCTCTGTATGTTACTATGTAACTCCTTCCATATGCAGATCCACTAAATATGTCACCGTTGTGAGGGTGTGCAGCGTACGTGTTCTTGCTGTAGCGTTTTCCCCAAAAACCGGAAACCCTCTTTGTTCCGGTTTTGTAGTATTTATTTACTTTTTCAACGCTGAAATTGTCAAGGGAACGTCTTATATCGGGTAACTGAACTAATATGGAAATATGTGTATGGCAATAGAAGAGGTCTCTGCAGTTACAATTTTGAAAAATACACGTATAGATATTTTTTGTCATCAAAGAAGCCCGCATTGTACACTTGATGCGGCAATGCGGTGCCAAGCAACACAGAACAGAACACGGCGCCGTTCATAAATTTGAGAAATAGTTCGTCACTGTGAGGTAAGGTAATACCATTGCTTTATTATTCTTAAGTATCAAAGTAAACCTTATAGTTTTCAATCCATTTTCGTGATTTAATATGATGACTTATTTGGTCGCCATATAATGAGACCCTTGTATTTAAATTCGGTGGTGGAAAATGGCATAGCAGACTTGGGGACCAACGGTTAATGCATTATGACATATCAAAGATATGTAAAATATGTAATTCTTGGAGATTTTTACACAACTAAGTACTACTACTACTACTACCAATAGAAACATAATTATTTCATTGTGTTAAATTGAATTTTTTGGTTTGTTTGCATGTAGAAAAATACCCAGTATCAGTTGTGGAAGTAAAACTATTAAACCCTGCAGCTAAACTGCCCTAAGTTCCACATATCTTTTTATCAACGAATATTGTTGGTTCATATAAACATTGAGCGTATTCGACTGGGAATTTCTTTCTACACCGTTCAATCGGAAAATGAGACATCATTTGGAATCGACGACGATTAACCCTATATACATGTAGCGCGGGGCGTAGTGGCTATACAAGGTGAGTATTTGTAGTTTTTTTATATTTATTTTCTATTCAGTTTTGGGTAAAATCAAGTTTACATTTTCAAAGCCTATATAAAAAGGTGACCTGTCCGCTAGAAAAAGTAAAGCGCTGAAGGCACTGAAGTTGTGTGTGTCTAAAGTGAAAGAGGGTTTGAGGAGCTGCAGATCTTACAAACTGTAGGCAAGAGAAATAGGGAGAGTAAGAGTGGTATTGTGCTAATTGATAGCAGTCCAATGAAAAAAATGGTGTGTTCATCCTTTCTTGTAAAGACCGTGTTAACGTAAGATTAATGCGGGTGTGTACATTGGGTGTATTTGCATAGCTTGAAAATTTTATCCTCGTTTATTAAATTTACCTTGATAAACAAAAGAAATGCGACATCGTCACATTGATTTGTATCGGACTTGAAGTTTTCTATCTCAGAGACCTCCATGGGTTACTGTAACACTTTATAAATGAACTGCCCGACACCTTCATACTTACTATCCAATATTAGTTACGAAAAGAAATGCGACATCGTCACATTGATTTGTATCGGACTTCAAGTTTTCTATCTCAGAGACCTCCATGGGTTACTGTAACACTTTATAAATGAACTGCCCGACACCTTCATACTTTCTATCCAATATTAGTTACGAGCACCTCTGCATCAAAACAAACCATATTCGTCCGCATGTTAAATGCGGACATTGAAGTAACAGTTACGTAACATCACAGGGAAATCAGTTATTTTGTGCTCTCATGCCACAGATATTTATTGTGTCCCGTAAATATCTATTTTTGACATAAAAATGATTTTTCAACACAATTGTCTTAATCTCAGTATACTTGTGTTATACGACAATGTTTAATTGTCATAATCCCTCTAACAAACTTGACTGGCTAAGGTGTAATGACATTTGAACTATCAGCTGTTGAAATATACTCCAGCTTATAAACAGAGTTTGGCAGCTCATTCTTTGCACATATCAATTTTCTGAAGTCGCGCACGTCCAACGAGACATCAACGAGATCTGGACGAGATTGGAAATCAAATACATATTTAATATGGTAAATTCCAGTGGATATTTAAATTAATATTGCATTAATATAGTCTTTTGCTTAGTCAACCAATTGTCCGATTACTTTTGACATAAACAAACGTCAGTGAGGTTAGTCGACCACACGGCAAGACACAATCAGCAAGCAATCATTCTACATGTTTGCCTTTGGAGATTTGGGTTACTAACACCACAGGCTACCGGCGTGGGACCCCCCAATGATACAAATTAACAATTCAAAATACATTTTATAACAAAATTTCACAATTCAAGAAAAAAATATTGATATCATAAAATAAGAAAAGGTATGTAACTCTCCGTTCAAAATCTATAGGAAAACTGACATGGTCGAGCATTTTTGGTTTTAGGTCTTTGGTTTAAAACTTGACTTTACCTACATATTTGTTATTATTTCAAGTAAGTCTTTTTTTACGTTCTACTTCTTAAGAAAAATAAGTCAGAGTAATGCTAAACCAAAGACTTGCCTCAACGTTCCTTTTTCATAGTCATATGCTGTTGGTTCCGGCCACGTGACTCTCATGGAGGAAGCACCATTGCTTGTATAGAAAGTTGTTGTTGGCGGTCGACATCGCGTAAAGTATGGTCTATGGTTGATTGCTTAAACATGTTGAACACATATACTGTGGAACATTAAATCATTTATTCAAAGAATGAAAATTCCCCTGCTAGTGTTGCTACTTAAATCAACTTGATTACAGTGAGTCAATAACTAAGAATCTGATTTTTAACTATATGTGTATATTACGTCTATCAATACCTATCTTCAGATCCGGCATGGTCACTTAATGCAACCATCCGTGATTGTAAATAAATTGGTGGTTTCCCCATCTCAGGCAATACCGTCACAGACGGTACTAAAACTATATTTAGTGTTTGAAATTATATTTTGTCCAATGAGATCATTCCACTTTTCAAATTATTGTCTCCATTTAATTAATTTAATCGGCATAAACTTGTCACCAAACACTATTCCGTTAAATCGATTTAAAACCAGCTTCAAACACCTTCAGTGCGCATGTGCAGCAAGACGCGGAGCTTTACGTGTTTACCAATATCACGCATGTATAAGGTGTTACAGGGATTTTTGATGGGGACGCATGAAAATCGATATAAAAGAAAAACACACCAACCATAGTGAACCAGCAATCTGATTTATCCAAAATAACAAAGAACTCTACCCTTCCGCTTAGATTAGTTTAATTCATTGTCGTATATAATGATGATACAAAATTTGAAAAATGGAATGATCTCATTCGACAACATATAATTTCAAACACTAAATACTAGAAAAATAAGAAGAAATCTCATAATTATGATTGCTGTTTACAATCATTTAAACAAGAAAAAATATTTAACCCAACTAGAGAGATAATGATGTATAAATTTGAAAATCGCTGAAATGCAAGAAATACCCCAGCATAAGACTGAATATATGCAAACATAAAATTATACTGTGTGTGGCATGATTACCAAGATCATATATAATTTAATTATAGTACAAACATGGTTCGCCCTAATTTATTGTTATTACAATAGACACCGATAAGCCATTGGATGAAACTAGTGTGTACTTTAAATGAATGAAATATTCATAACAAGGTATTTTATTATAAAACACGTTTTTTTTTTTTTTGGGGGGGGGGGGGGGGTATATCTGTGTTTTTAGCAACAAAAGATTCAAATGTCTAAATACGTACGGGAACAACGCTGCCTTCTTTTCCAAACCCATGTACGGGTACAGTGTTGGTGGGACCTTTTTTCTCTTATCAATGGCGACCCTGGAAAGAAACACTTCACACTAAAAATCATACAATTATGCAGTCTTTGTTAACAATAAAAAAGTACAGATAGAGTTTGGAATATCCTTCCTTTAATAACTAGCGTTCTCGACACACATATCAATAGTTGTTGACAATTGACAGAGAGTGGTCACTATTATATTCAATCAGAGACAAATGACTTTCTATTTTGTCACAGCAGTCATCCTCTTATCACGTATTTAGACCATTACACACCTTCCAAATCGAACTTTTATTTGATATTTCTTTTTAAAAGGAAGGATTGCCTAGTTAATGATAGGCTTGTCTATCCAAAACATTTGTTGCTTAACCACCAACTGTTTTTGTTCAAGTCTAGGCCCAATTATAATAACCAAGATCTGTCGAATGGACTTACGGTAAAATTTGGAATGGTTGGCACATGCTTGCAAGGGTTGTTTAATACTGTAGATTGTATCAATAGTGTTATTTTTTTTCAAAAGAGTAATGTGTTGATAGCTGCATATGCTAACCGAACTGTGAAGGCCAGTATTATAATTGTTCTAATGTATTTTGTTAATTATCAAAGCAGTGTACCAGAAAAAGCAGTCAATTGCTGATAACATGGGATCAAAGTTACATGAGGCGATTGCCCCATGGGACTTCGAGCCCCGGTGCTTCTGATTGGTTGTTACTGCAACGTGTCCGAAATGTTAAGAGAACGATGATTTAGGAATCAAGTGTGTGTGTGGGGGGGGGGGGGGGGGCGGCGCAATTTTGGCCCAAGGGTCATTATTTTAACAACTTGGTAGAGGTCCACTGGACAATGCCACACACCAAATATCTAAGCTCTAGGCCTTGTGGTTTCGGAGAAGAGTTATTTTTTTTAAGATTTCACTTTTAAAATCTATTTTTTAACTCCTGTGACCCAGATATTATATTGACCGGAACCATTTCAACAACTTTGGTAGAGCTTCAGGCAAGGAACATCGCCGGCAAGTTTTATCAAATTTGGCCAAGTAGTTCAGAGGAGATGTTGTTTGAAACAATTGTTGACGACGGGCGGATGACAGACAGCCATTGATTCTAAAAGATCGCATGATCACTGCTTACAACGCCGTGCGATTGACTGACTTTTCTCCACTTTACACTTCAACAAAAAACCAATATTCCAATCTACCTTATCTCCTGTCAAATAGAATGGTGCTTGGTTGACGAATATAAACCACGCCTCCTTAGCGAGAGGAATCAAGTGCAGTTTTATCAATCTATAAATAGAGACTGTGACGTCAATAGCTTCATTCAGACCGGTGTTGACACATTGCAGTTTTTTAGCTCACGGAATTATGAATATTGACTGCTGATATATATATATATATATGTCGCGTGTAATCTTGCGAGCAAATAATGAATGAGTTTAAATAAACAACTATGTAGTTTCAAACGAAATAGATGGCACTTAAACTCGGGGTGTTTTAGCAAGAATAATTTTGTCTCTTGAATTAATATAACACAGCAAAAGCAATGTGGCGTTGTTACTGTCAAACGGAGTGTGATATTTGTCCTTGTCATCATGGTCTACGAACGTGTGGCTTTTAAAGCCATTTTAATTGCGGTACTCTTTCAAGTAGGAATTATATAAAATCATCGAATGTCCTTTCATAACCTTTCCAAAACGCACCGCTGACACCCTTCATAGGGATAATGATTCTCGGCCGACACATCAATCACGAAAGTCAACTGAGAACTGAGCAAAAATCAACAAGAAAAAATTTGACGCAAGCGTCAATGAATCGGGCCGAAGAACTATTGTTGTTGGCGTGATTCTCCGTTATTGCAGGAAAATGATGTAATATTCATTTCGCTGCTCTACTGGTACTTGCTTCTTTACTTAACGCAGAAATTCATTGGGAACCAGCATGTAAAAAAGATTGCATGTTTGAAAAGGGATGCTTGCAACGCTGCTCTATGGTGGCACACATGTTGACTCGGTCAACAGTTTAGGGCTATATTTAGGCATCTATATTTTATAGAATTCCTTTTTTTTCTACGCAGAAAAATAGTTCTAAATTTTGTTTTCTGTCTTATCACTAAATGGTGATAATTTTAATGAAAAAGAAAGTACGCGAGCGAAAACAGAAATCGCACCTCATTCTGAGATATTTTGAAACAATGACTGGCTGGAATTTCTAGCAACAGGCAACAATATATAGATTAAATTTCTTCTGTATAGCTCATTAGTGCAGTGGGTAAAATAGTCAGGCTAGATCGCCATGCAAACGGCGTTGAAAAAGGGTGTGGGTTCGAGTCACAGCCGGAGAACAATGTTTACAAACTTTTTTTTAAAATTATTTTTGCAATATAAGATACATATATTTTTGTTATATTGAATATCATTCATGTATCTATAACAAGAAAATGTGTATATAAAATGAAATGAAAAAAAAAACAACAACATAAAATAAATAATGAAGTTTGTTATTTTAGATTTCCTTCCACATATTCATATAATCTTGTAAACTTTGGGCAAGAGAAATGGGGAAAGTAAGAGTAGCGATGTGCTTTTTGTTAGAAATCCAATGAAACAAATAATGTGTTCATCTTTTTTTAACGACCGTGTTCAAGGAAAGTTAAAGCGGATTTATTACATTGGGTTTATTGGTGTCGCTTGAAAACTTGGTTATCGTTTATTGTATTTACTTTGATAAACAAAAGAAATGAGACATCATCATATTAAAAACCCTGTTCTCTCAGCGCTATTAGCGCTTTGATTTTGGATGGTCCCTGTAAATGACACTTTATATATTTTTAGGCACAAATTTTGTTATAATTCTCCCTGTAATGCAATATATTATTTTTTTTATTTTGTATTTCTATATATCTATTGTCATAATGCATGCAATACTTTTAATTTGTCATATGCTATGTATGCATGATCTGTAAAAGGAGTGGACTCACATGGGCATTTAGCCTGTTGTTCAATCCTATGTGTTCTTGAATAAAATATGTATTAAATTAAATACCTATTGGTTTTCGTACTGGCTTCGTACTTCGTGGAAGTGATTTCAGCATAATTACAATAGGACTAAATCGAAGGTCTACATTCCTAGCAGGTAACTTATTATACAAAAAGTTTAAATAATAACGTGATGTAATCTGTTTTACAACCCATGTTCCCATAGTCAAAAGTTGTTATTATCGTTAGCAGAAGAAGTGTAAGTACGAAAAGTGCGTGTATACTTGATTTTGCGTTGTGCCGCAATATAAACCGCTACGAGCGTGACCACTCCGCAGATAAAATTAACATAAATAAAAAATATATACAGAATGGTTATATCTGTTCATCATCATTGATTTTTTTAAATTCAAAAACGTATATTTTTTACATTGTTCTAACCTTTGTACAAAATTAAAAGTAATGATAGGCACGAAGAAACTCATTGTACAGCTTAGCCTGGCAAAACCGTATCAGTAACCGGACCGGCTCCTGCCGGCCCGGAATAACCAGGTGAAGCCAAGGGGCGGAACTACGTTCTGGTTGGCATACACAATGCCTTTTGTTCTCTAGAGTAAGCGGGAAAGCGACCGCAGTTTTATCGATGTAAAATTATTGGAAAAGTCAAAGTCAATCGCACGGCGTAGTATGGTGAGCTAAAAGCCATGATCATAAAAAAAAATCTTACCAAATTCTCCTAATGAATGTATTTTCCATTCACCGTTACTGCATATTTGAACATGTGCTGGTGCTCCATTCTCGGAAACGGCACACAGTGTACCGTGAGACACGCTTGGTACACGTGTGACGTCATCATTTCCTTCGTCGCTGCACCATTTGGTTACGTCAATACTTGGGCGCGTACAACCTTTCCTGACGATGCCCTTCAAATATTGAGAAAATGTTTACATGGTTGGAAGATATTATTTTGGAGGTAACCGTACCGTCAACAGTATATCAGTCAATCACCGACGTCCATCTAATAGCAAATTCAAGGTGAGGGGTGTGGAATCCTGGATCCGGCCCTGGTTATGGAAGACACAGAATTCACAGACCTCCGACCTACCGCAAGCCAGCGGCAGATTGCAAAATTTACATCCCGTATTATTTGTTCCATTTGTTTTTTTTTCCGAGACCTGATCGCATTGTTTATCTCCAAAACGGTTGAATTATCAATGTTAGAATTATTGGGGTAATGATTATGGCTATTAGAATTTGATTATTTAGATGTTTAGGTGTAGAATATTGTTGATAGATAGTTAGAAACTTTGGAGGCTCGCCGTTAGGGACGCTCGTATTAGCATTTTAGATAGCACGATAATGATAACGGGACAGCAAATAATGAAAACGCAACAATACGATAGTGCGATGATGATAATCATCGCGTTTTCATTATCATATTGTCGTGATTTCGTGTTTCATCATCGAACTGGCGATTACCGCGTCTCAGATCAACACATTCGAAGGCGATGGTCCTAACGGGATTCCGTAAGAACTAAAACAATTACGATTGATGGAATCGTCACGTAATAAAAGTAGGTTAAGCGTTAATGCACGGGTCGTATACTTATTATTTATCAAGCTGTTGTCACATCTTATGGCCACGAACGTACTTGATCGATATGTCACTACTGTAAACTAGTTTGAGGTAAATCAAAGTAAAGCCGTGGTCACACTTTTCGTTAACGCACGTAATAGACCGTAGTGTGGGATGACCGTAGTTAAACGTAGTTTAACTGTAGTCCAGCGTAGTTTTAAACACAGGCTTGAACTTCAAGAAGAACATAGCTAATTTTTTGAGATGTTCAAATTTTATCTACGGTGAGCTAGGGTGACTAGATCGTACCGTAAGCGTACTTTGAACGTAGTTGACTCGAGTTCAAAATGATTGACCCTACTTTAAAGCAATTTTCACCGTAATTGACATTACGTAGAAGTAGGGACAACCACTGGATTTGACTACATTTGAAATTCGTTCACAATTCGTCAATAGTGCTTGTTCAGTACGGTTAACAAGGGCCAACTAGGGTGAGATAATATCAAACAGGGTTAAGTGATGTCGAATTTAGCAAGAAATTGGTGGCAACTTCATTTAACCTCCTTTGGGGGCATTTTAAATGAATAAGATTAAAAAATAAAGAAGCAGCAATGTATCCTCTTATTGTGTAACCGTACTGCGCAATCGCAGCCGCGGTCTTTTATTGTAGTTAATAGCCATTCTCCAAACAGAGTTTTCGTTCTTTCCCCACTAAACCATCACTGCAAAGGGCTCAATGACATGATTCTTGTCAAAATGGAAAACAGTTATTCAACGCTCATTGGGTTGTATTCTAAGGATCTAAACTATAGAAACATGGAAGAAATAATTTTTGAATCATCATAAATCGTATGGAAGATAATATATATACATGTATATATATATTTTATTTTTATTATGGGAACTATTTTCCTGCCTATTTACAAAGAAGGGAACAATCCGCAAAACCGTTAATATTTACGGATTAGCTGGATATCGTATAAACCGAAACCGATAACGTATCCGTTTTCTGAAACTCCATTATCTCTTTACAGGTAAATCAGGGCAGTGTGTCTACCTTTGTCAAACTAAAATATAGTATGTTCCCATAAATAAACACTTATTAAATAGAAATCACAATTACTCAGCGATGAACACCCCTACTAAATGGTGGCTCTTTCACATTTTGGTGACCTGTTTAAAAGAGAGCACTTCCGTCGTAGAGCCCTCGACCAAAACAAGGCTTTATTAAAATATCCGCTTTTAAAGAACATGCTTGGTTTTCAAAAGTCGAAGAATGTCATGCCACGTAGAACATTTTTCTCATTACTGTGGATACAATTTCGATAAGAAATACCCCAAAATGACGTTGCTAGAACTTTCACCAAATATTAGTGTATTTTTTTTTTTACGAGGGGGACACATCTTGAGTAATTTCTTTTCCGTGAAGTAGATGTTGGCTCACTTAATTGTGCATGAAACATTGTCAGGGCAAATTTTGACCCCCAAGGGAACAATCTGGTAGAGGACAAATATATTATGCAACAGCAAAATATCAAAAGCCAATGGCCAAGAGGGCTTTCAAATGTTTAATTTATACATAAAAAGAAATTAAGTTATCCCGAGGCGGGGCCAGTTATGACCCCGGGGATTTATTTTGAACAATCTCGGAAGAAGATCACTAGATGATGATTCATGCAAAGTATCAAAGCTCTAGACTATGCATCATTTGGACAGGATTATTATACCCCCGCAAACGAATGTTTGAGGAGGTATACTTGAATCATTCTGTCGGTCTGTCCGTCTGTCCTTAAAAAAATCTTTAATAACTTTTTTCATAAGTGACATATCTTGACTAAAATTGGGTCTGTTTACCTTGTGTGAAGATAAAGCTTTTGTGTGCGTTCCGTGTTAGATGGGTCAAGGTCAAGTCACTGTTACTAAAAAATAATATAATTTTGTAGCAATCTGCAAAATGGAATTTTCATTAAAACTTTTGTCAGGAATGAACGAGCTAAAATAATCAAAGTTGGTACTTGCATACTTTGTGTAGAGAGAAAACTTAACTGTGTGGGTCTGATAGGCCAAGGTCACTGATCCTAAAAATAGATTGTCCCAAAAACTGAATCTACTTTCTAACTAATCCGGTCCTGTACCATGTGATAAGTTCCGCAACATGGCGTCTTCAGTAGATAGCTAGTGTGAAGATAAAGCATTGATAAGTACTTTGGGGTCTGATGGGTAAAGGTCAAGGTCATTGTTACTAAAATAAGCTGTTGTTATTGCATGCTGTCTTCTTTTTGAATAGACCCCTCTTAATATCATCTCATGCATATTCAGTGAGTTAACTAGAACGAGGCTTAGATAGGGCAGTTCAGACTGAGTTGTAAACAAATTCATCAGCTTACACCGAAAGAGACATCGGTGGTGTACATATTTACACAGTCTTTAGCTTTGTTGAGGCCTAGACAATTATTAAAAAAACTTTCATTTCCATCTGAGAAGAAATCTTTAAACAAATGATTAAAGTTATACAAACTATCTACAATGTACATCCAATCAAAGGCAAGGCAGTTTCCATTTATCCACAATCTAAAATACAGAATCACCAATAAGCCCATGCACGCATACTTCCCAAATACACACCCTGCTGACCAGATGTAAAGACAGTTAATCCAATTCTCAACAGCTACAACAAAGTCATTAAGGTTGCATTCCACTGTAGACAAGTGCAAAAGTGCTGCCTGAGGCAGCATATTGAAATATACACTGCGAGAAAGAAAAAACTGTCTGTAAAAAAATACGTGAGTTAACAGGAAAACATTTTTTGTTTTTACAAAACTTTTATTGAGATGTAAACTTGTTTACATAAGTATATATATTTAAGTACATAAATAGAAAACTAGTTCCAAGCTAGAATGAAGAAAGACACGCGATATGTTTTAATATTGAAACAATGGCATAATATACATATTTAGTGGACACAAAAATGTTTAAAGTAAGAAGGTGAAGAAACCAAGACTGAAACCCGGGACCACTTACAAAAGTCAACGGTTACATATTCACTGCCAATTCATAATCCGTTACGGAATTTACAGAGATCAAATTTATAATGTTCCTGATAAATAAAAATGTAGTATGCATTGGAGATACTATAATGATCCCTTTCTTCGGTGCAAAATAACCAAATGAGAAAATGTACTTATTGGCCCTACATAAGTTAGTTTACAGAAAAAAATAGTTGGTGATTGGAAGGTTTTATGAAGATTTACAGTGGTAAAAGATTAAAAAAAATATTTTTTTTTTGTAAATCTTTTATAAACAGCATGAAAAAAGGAATGAATAGATATTTGTTTTCAAGATGTTTCAGATATATATACCATTTTAATCTGTTTGTTTGTTTATTGGGTTTAACGTCTCAGTCATTTGGAGACGATGTCTACTTGAGACAGATATAGTACTACCACACTGTAGTATCACGCCATAGACACGTGGCATGATACAACACCCAGTCACATTATCCTTACACCGGGCCAACGAGTCCTGCAACTACCCTTATATGCTGAGCGCCAAGCAAGGGAGCCCCATTTTAGTATCACATTTATAAAATGCATTTCGTTTTTGAGGTATGGTGATGAATATTTGAAATGAAAATACCACACATTTAAATAATGAGTAAATATATTGTTTTAGTGAACTAAAACAGATTACTACCCTTCAACAAGAGCTGTCCGTAAGACAACACGCTCGACAATTTGAATGCTTGTCAATAAAAATAAATATTGCAATAAAAAGCAAAATGAGAATCTCTGTATAATCAAAATACACACAAGAACAATAAACATGTGCTCCAAGCTTTAATGCAAAATTTCAAAGAATTGAGTGAAAAAGAGAGTTAGTACAAAAAGATTAATCAGGTTAGAAAGGGGGCATAATTATGTCAAAATCCAAGAAAAAATTATGTACTCTTGTCATGTACAAATAGAGGTGATGGTCATAAACAGGTATTTTAAGTTTCAAATCAATACCTTACAGGGTTAAGTGAAAAAAAATGAGACGGTGCGAAAACCTTAAACATGATTTTTTAGAAAAAGGCGTAACTATTTTAAAATTCATGAACCAGTCTGACCTACCTCCAACACAGGCATACAGTTTCATCTGTGAATTATGAGGGACATCCATGTAAAGATATTGGAGATAGTACTAATGTTAAACAAAATTTTAACATTTTTTTCGAAGCACAAAAAGGCCCATTAATATGCAAACATATTTAAAAAGAGTTACTGTTCCTGTTTCTACTGAGATAGTGAGTAGTGAGTTTCGAGTTAGAAAAGGTGAGTTTCTAGTAGCAAAAAGTGAGTTTCGAGTCTCGAAAAAAAGGTTTCTAGTTTGCGACGGTGAGTTTCGAGTTGGAAAAGTGAGTTTCGGATCAGAAAAGGTGAGTTTCGAGTCGGAAAAGGTGAGTTTCGAGTTAGAATAAGTGAGTTTCGAGTCAAGAAAAAATGAGTTTCGAGTACAGTTGAAGATGTAAATGTATTCGTAATACATTGTTAACTCCCTTGTTTTGAAGATTTTGTCGCCAAACGAGTCGGGAAGCAGAGGTCTTTCACAGAGTAAGTATTAATCAAAATATCGTGTAAACCCATTGACAATACAATTTCCTTCTTACATTATTTCTTATAGTTACCGACTCTCTGACGAGCATGAATAAAATCAGTGCCAAAATAGGCCAATATGTCAACACCGGTCTGAATGACCTGTGTAAAAGCGCTCAAAGGATTATGGGAAAATTATGGCTGCGCCACTTGGATCTCCTGCGTTGGAGATAGCATTGAAATGAATAAGTAACGTAAATAAAATATTTTAATACAGTATCGACAGTGATAAAGGCACACTAAGTAGTATTTAAGCATGTTCATGTTACTAACGTTTGGCAAATTCGCAGTTTTTGGGTGGATCCTACGGTCTAGTATAGAGACTAGTGCAAGCTGGTGACGTCACAGTCTCTATTTATAGATTGAAAATAAGCCGGTTGCGGCTACGAAAATAACACCTGGTATCATGCGTTTAATTTTTTTTTTCTTTAGCATAAATTATTTTTGTTTACTGTCACTAAATTATACATTTAGTATAACACTTTTTACTCAATCTTTCTATGCATGCGTAATTTGCAACCTGCTGTGGTCATTTTTTAGCAGAAAATGATCACGTTATTTTATTTTTTCTCTCTGTAAAATAATTGTCTATTTTTACACTTAATCATTCTTATTGTTGAGTGACTATAAAAATATACAGTTAAAAATAACATCATCTGAGAAATAACTGTCATATTGATCAACTAACGTTATTCTTTTTAAACACTCAAATTAGGCATCTCGTTGTAGCTAGCACAATTTTTTATCAAATGTTTTATACCATTTAATCATATATTTTTAAATGAACATGCATACACATTTAACCACAGGGAATTCCGTGTGCATTATACAGAATACAGTGGAATTCAGCAAAACAAAACAAAAAAAACAACAACAACAAAAAAAAACAAAAAAAACAAAAAAAAAAAAAAAAAAAAACAACAAAAAAAAAACCCCCAAAAAAACAAGAGCCCGAGGGCTCTAATCCGCTCACCTGAGTAAAGGTAAAATGTCCCACCATAAAGTTACAAAAGATAGGTTAAAGATCAAGGTAACAAGATGGGTTTTTTTATTGGTTGAAAAATTATCTAAATGTACAAAGCAATTCCTTTTGTTGACATGTGATGTACATGTTAAGATGAGTAATTGTGCACAGTATCATTCAGATCTGATACACAGTTGCTAATATTAGCCTATGTTGAAGAAAGTAACCCCCTGGGCGGGGCCAATTTTGACACCAGGGCCATTATTTGAACAAACTTGGTAGAGATCATAAGACAATGCTACATGCCAAATATCAAAGCTCCCGGCCACAAGGTTCCAGAGAAGAACTTTTTTCTAGATATATTCCTATATTAGCCTATGTTAAAGAAAGTGACCCCCATGGCGGGGCCAATTTTGACCCCAGGGCCATAATTTGAACAAACTTGGTAGAGATCCACTAGACAATGCTTCATGCCAAATATCTTAGCTCTAGGCCATACGGTTTCGGAGAAGAAGATTTTTCTAAGTTTTCCCTATATAAGCCAATGTAAATAAAGTGACCCCCGGGGCGGGGCCAATTTTGACCCCAGGGCCATAATTTGAACAAACTTGGTAGAGATCCACTAGACAATGCTTCATGCCAAATATCTTAGCTCTAGGCCATACGGTTTCGGAGAAGAAGATTTTTCTAAGTTTTCCCTATACAAGCCTATGTAAATAAAGTGACCCTGGGGCGGGGCCAATTTTGACCCCAGGGCCATAATTTGAACAAATTTGGTAGAGGACCATAAGATGATGCTACATACCAAATATCAAAGCTCTGTACCTTTTGGTTTCAGAGAAGAAGATTTTTAAAGATTGCATTTTTTTTGTCTATTTTTAGCTCCTGTGACCTAGTTATTCAACAGACTGGAACCATTTGAACAAACTTGAAAGAGGGTCACCCAAGGGTCATTTGTGTAAAGTTTTATTGAAATCTGCCCAGTAGTTTAGGAGGAGAAGTCGTTTGAATAAAAAAAGTTGACGACGCACGACGGACGCCGGACGGCGGACCATCACAAAAGCTCACCATGAGCACGTTGTGCTCAGGTGAGCTAAAAAACAGATCTTTATTTCGTTCAATGTATATACGGTTGAAAGCATGGAGAAAGTGTGGCAGCATTATATCTGTCTCAAATTAACTGTGATGTCTCTCTCTTCTATGAACTATTTTCGAATGTTACTAGATCAAGTGAAGGTATAGTTCAGCTAAGGTTGCTTCCCCAGTTCGGTCAAGATATAGTTTAGACAAAGTTGCTTCCCTTATTTACCACGCCGTTTTTAACTTTGTAAATTGTTCTCCCCCTTTTAAAACACCAGAAAATGGCGAACAACGCCGTAGAACTAAAATATCACAATTTAAATGGCCCCACGGAGTAAGTTTTACAGATAATTTTTCTATAATATAATTTGTTGGTTCAAGTTATATATGATGTCTATATTAAAGAAGTAAATGTGTGTTTTAATAGTGATTAACAGATTTCTGTAGGATATTTTAGGTATAACGGAACTAGCAGATGAGTGTATAACTAGTCAATACAAGTTAAAGTCACATCTAATGTAGATGTTCCATGTCTTTATTATATTTCTTATTATCCTTTTGTAACTTTGAGTTATGTTGTAATCATGGGTTTTAAGGAGCAGTCAAGGGATTAACTTTAGGTAGGGGAGACCACTCATTGCTTGAGTGTGAGACACTCAGGTGTTGATTGTTTCCCTTACACTGCTATGCAGCTTTAGTTGGTATGGTGTTGGTGATCTCCCTTGATCACATTGGAGTGTGGGATACGACAACAATAAATGGAAGAATGTCTCGTATTTTTGCTGATTCCCAGTAGTGATGGCAAGGATTGGTAGAGAAAAATACCTCAAATACAACAGTTACGAAGCAGTATTGTCAGGTTTATCATCCCGTCGTTTAATGTTCAAGGAACATTTCACATGTTGATATTGATACTTAATATGATGTTCAAGGAACATAAGAGTAATGGTGTCTTTATCATATACTTTGTGCATCACACAACGGACAATAAAGTGTAGAACTTCCAGCGTCGTTGTTAATCTTTGAAGTCCAGGACTGCATATTAACTAAACTTCATAAAATACTGTAGAATCAATAATTACGAGGTGGGGGGGGGGAAAATAATTTTCGTTATTTTAGTGAATGACCGCACGAAAACTGTTTATTTCAGAGACCTCATGTTTTCTAGAACATGGTTCAACGAATACATGTACTATGTTCGCAGTCTCGGTTTTACATGGATCTCGTGCACAGGACTTTCCTGAAGAAAACCTCTATTCGGTCGATCCTATACATATAGTATAGCTCACACGGGAAACACACCGTCCGCCAGCCACCGAGGACTTCACCCATCAATAAAAAATGATTCTTTAACTATAGAGATTTTAAATAACAATTTTGTAACTGGTATATGATTGAGATTTAATTTGTTGGAATCAATTATCTTTTAAATTGGATTACCAGTATTTAAATCTGGATAAAAGTCGGATATTAAAATATTTAATTTGTTCCCATATTTAATAGAAACATAGCAACATTTTTCCACATTTAACTTTTGCACTTTTACTCCATAAAGAACAATTAAGGTTGTTTTGCACAAAAAAATGTAAAATGATGTACAGGTGCAAACGCTTAATATCGATGGTATGACATAATAAACCCTTGTCGGATTTGCGGTAAATATTTGTCTATCGTGGTTTCGCAGAAAACGCTTTCCGCGTGAGCTAAATTTACTATAACGCTGATATGCGTTTTAAGGCATATCGGTCAATGTATGAATAAATTCAATGTTGAGAATTATGTAAAACATTCAATATTGGCGTAATATATAACTTGTGTAAACGTGAAAATCTGAATATGATAAAATTATGTAAATTTGAACGTAACGTAAAAAATATAGGCATTTCCAAATTTGTATACTAAGGGAAAACAGAAAAAACAAAGGCATTTTTGTTTTATTTCAATGCAATATGCCGTACATTACGATAGTAATATGCCGCACACCTAGTTATCACTAATTCCTAAGTCAGTACATAAAAAAAAGTTGACTGATATAACTTTTTGCCGGTACTAGATAGCATGTTTTACGAACGATATAAATTATGGGACTGTCCTTCAGTATGATTTTAGGTTTGATAGACGGCGGAATTTGTTGTGGATGAATACATATACATGTATGATCGTGCATGTCAGATTTTAGAAATGTGATTATTTCGGTAAAACTTAACCTTTTGGTTAAGCATCGCTCGACTTTTTCTCGCTTCGCTTAGTACCAATAATATCCGGTGTCTCTCACATACGGTGATTATAAGTTGCGCAAAAGTGAGAATTGGAATAGGGATTGAAAGGAACAAAGGGGCGTATTCCAATCGAATCTGCCCATTTATACAACTACCAGCCTAGCAACATGTCCTTCTTATAGCCTATAAACCAGTCCAGATTTCCCTAGAGCTTGTTCCCGGCATAATCTGATGTTTTTTTTCAACGGCCGACTGAGAAGGAAGCTGTTTTTCTATTACGTCAGCGGTGCAGGAGTAAATAGTTGTTTTCTTGCTCGATCGAATAATATCGCCGCCTTGGGCCATCGATAACTGGGCCGGCGATAATGAGGTGACCATTTGTGCCAAATGAAATTAAAATCTGACAATTGGTTTAAGAGTGGAAGATATTTAATGGATAACTTAACTTTAGCGATGACAGAAGTTAGCCATGATGTGGCAATATTTAATTATTCTGGCCCTTTGTTTCAGGGTACAGGAATTTTAAATTTTTCAAAATTATAATGTGTTGGTTGCCAATGCAAACAAGAAATTGGCATCCTACAAGCAGTTTCAGAAGATATGTCTTTTAAGCAAATTGATTCCATCACCTTGAGCTTGATGTTCTTTGTTGAACTAGGAATGGTCATGTTCTGGTCACATCGTTTTAAGTTACTGATTCATAAAAAAGAAAAAGAAAATTGGAAACAAACTGATGTGCTTACACTTTAATAAGGATGACTGACAATCTGGAATGAAAGTCTCTCATTTTTTTCCTAAATAAACAAAACTTAAATATCAGAGTTTGTTCTTACATTTCAGAGCTTGAGGTTAAATACCATTTACTCTAAGAACATACATGAAAAATATTTTAATCACTAGGTTAATAAATAAGGGATATTTAGACCTTTTGAACTTTTAGTTAAGAGAAAACTGAGTTGAAATGTTGTGAATCGCAAGCGAGGTCATTTTTTGTTGATAAAATGAATCTAAAAATAAAACACAACCAATCAAAACTAAAAGTATAGTATAATAGAATTGTCAATGGATTTTGTGCATCCGTTGATTGGCCGACAGGCACATGTTATATATAGACCATTTCATTTTGAATTGATATTTCACCTATACAAGTCAAGAAGCCCTCATCGAACACCAAGTCTTCATGTTGGTATAACATTCCACACGATGTCCAGTTGGGTAGTAAACATATGCATCAGATTTTCCACCAGTCACCGATTTGTCAGTTTAGTCACAAATTATACCGCATATTGCCAAACCCCTAATGAAATGGTCTATAAGTAGCTTGAGATGTTGTTAACTGTAGTCCACATTTGTGTACCCGTAATTTGCGATATCGTTCTACTTGCGGTTTGGCGATATCCCCTACCAAAAATTGAATGTCGCACCAAACGGCTCATTGACTGGACTATGTTAAATGCTGCTGAGGTGAAAAGAGAGAATGTTGAATTTTGACTTGAAATCTGAATATAGCTGCCCCTGGCCTTTTTCATAATTTTGAATATACAGTGGTTGAACATCAGAAATATATCTGCTTTGGTATGAAAACACAAAAATTAGAAAGATAGTCCAGAAATGCTTGATTCGCATACTGCATATAACTTGCAATATGAGATATAGATTTGTATGCAGTATGCTACCGGCCGGGTAGCTCAGTCGGTAGAGCATTCGCTCTGTAAGCGAAAGGCCCCGGGTTCGAGTCCCGGTCAGGCTGCACTTTTTTCACCCTTTGACATTAGGCGCCCAACATGCATATGGGACTGTGATAAAAGTGCCAGGTCTGTCTAACGACCCATGCACATGGTTATATTTTCCCAACAAGTATTAGCATTTCCAAAAAAGCTAAATATCGCCGTTAGCCAAGGGAACAGAAAGTTACGCTGTGACGTAAAGGGGAATTATATGCCGACGTAATTGAAGTTGAAGGCGAGGTTCATAGCGGGGAAATGCTATCAAAGCTGATATTAGAAATATTCTGATTCCTCATTCATGTGAAATAGGAAGCTATATTTATAACTGCTGTACATACTACATACAGAAACGACATCCGTTTGATATTTTCCTTGTATACATCTAGCTGTAGTCTTGTTTCGAACAGAATCTATGCATAGTTTTATTGAAGAAAGTACTTATATCTATGAAGCTACTTCTTGTCGATAAGAATATTATAAGCTGCGCAAAATTGAGAAGTAGAATAGAGAATGCAAGAAACAAAGGGGCGTACTCAAATCGAATCTGCCCAATTATGCGCCCATCTAGCAACATGTACTTCAGGTAGCCTTTATCACAGTCCAGATTTCCCAGCGTTTAAAGCAGTTTCCCAGAACTTCTTCCGGCAATCTGTTTATCATTCTGCGACTGACTGAGAAGGAACCTGCTATTCTATTACGGCAGCGTTGCGGGAGTAAAAAAAAATGCGTCCTTGCTCGAAAGTATAATATCGCCGCCCTGGGCCGGCGATAATAACTCCTAGAAGTCAGGGACAACTTCTAAAATGAAGGGGGATAATGTCACAGTACCAATTATTCACAATAGGGTAGAAATATGTATATGCGGCCGGGAAGCTCAGTCGGTAGAGCATTAGCCCTGTAAGCAAAAGGTATCGGGTTCGTGTCGCGGTCAGGCTGCTCATCTTTCTCACCCTGTGACATTATACATGTGTAAATAAAAAACAAACAAATTTATTACAATAAAGCATTATTAAAAATGTATTTCATTACAGAAATTGTTTCCCATTTTTTACTCATAATATGCATTTTTACCATACATTAATTATACTCATAGCTGAACAAAAAGCTGCAGATATTGAGAATGAATTTAGACCAAAGAATGAAGATTTTATTTAAACTACCCCCCCATTTTTAGGTGATTTTTTTCAAATTAAATTCTGTAAATACTTGCACTAGTAAGCAGATATTTTAAACTCTATGCATATGTTCACAAATTTCACCAAATACTTTTTCCTCTGCCTATAAATACTGCAACTACCAGGTTGTGAAATTTCAAGCATCATAACAATTATCACTAACCATTACAGCAGTCTTTTTAATACAGTTGTTGATTGCAAATTTGTTGATCAAAATGTCATATGTCGCGCTTCAAATCTCGTTTCAGAATATAAAAAGTCTCGATTCTTATAATGGTTTTTCGCTACTCCTAATTCAAACCAATATTTATCAAATTGACATGAACTTGTAAATTTCAGTTTATAATTAAAATTGATAGAGTATGTTTTTATGTTGAAATGGACATTTTGATGATGTTAATAAAAATAATCTCTAATCATGATAAAAATAGAATGGGATACGAAAGGATCAATTCCGAATTGCTACATATTTTGTCTTCATTTCTAGCAATGAATACAATTCATTTCTGATTTTTTTTGCGTATTATGCCTTTATTTTTTATTTCAATCGTGCTCCCTCAATTCTAGGAAAAAGTCATGTTTTATTACGAAAAAAACAAACAAAAAAAACCGTAATTGCAACCGAAATGATTTTAATACTCCAGATCCGGTTCCATTGAACACCAACGAAAAAAAAATACAGTATGCCCGGCGGTTACGCCGTGCAATAAACCTATCAGACACACCGTATGGGAGAGACACGGGATATTGGTACTAAGCGAAGCGAGAAAAAGTCGAGCGAAGCTTGACCAAAGGTTAAGTTTTATCGAAAACATGTTTCAAAGACTGTAATAATTAAAATAAATGCGCAAGCGAATATTCAGTTTCGATATCCATAATTCAATCGCATTTAACAGAACGTAATCACCACCGCTTCGTGATAAGAAAATTATCTCCGCGTAGTAATAAAGAGGACAATTGTGTCTAATGCAGAAATATGTGCTACCACAGAACAGTGTTGCAAGCAACCCTGTTCAAAAATTAAGTTAGCCAGCAGATCTGCAGCTCGTCAAACCCTCTTTTACTTGAGACTTCAGCGCTTTGATTGTTCATGCATATAACTATAAGTTGAAAAAAATGTGTACGTAATGAACGTGCGATATCGTAGCAATGGTAATAAGTAAAACATTATTCAGGTACTTGCCTTTCCACGCGCGTTTTCTAAAATCCTTATTTCCTGGTCAATACCTGCAATGTCTTCATTTTGAAAACCGTATTTAAAGAGTAGAAGGAACGTTAAAACCAAAATTGTTCCACAAGCCATACCGCGTGTTACCTTACACAACGATGGAGACTTATTGTGCGGAGAAACGAACTGCAACAAACATTTATTATTCATAATTCAACAAATAATCATAGACAGATACTGTCCTGTCAGCTCATTGGTTAAAATGTCCCTGACATCATTTGGGGAATAACCCGAGTTCTTTTTTTGTTTTATATTATTTTAGTTAGAATAGCATTGCATGGATATATTATCATATTCATCGTAAGGTAACTACCAGGAATTTTATCTGGTTAATAATTTGTTGTTATGCTAATCAGGAACCAGCGGGCGTATCCTAAATATAGTTTGCATTTGGCATATATCAAGAACAGGATAGCCTCGATAGTGTAAGTTTTCATCAATTTCACAATAGCTCACATTGAGCACGTAGTAAGATGGTGAGCTAAAATATACAGTTGGAGTTCTTCTAGAACTACAGATCTAGCATGGAAGTAAAACAAATATGAACTGTTAATTGAAAACGATTTGTATATGAAATGAAGTGAATAGAAAAGGAAAATAAAAGATTCAGAATTAGAAAAAAATATCATAATTAAAAAAAAAAGATATTCCTCTTTTATAATAAATGTACTATAATAATTATTATCATTTTATTTATAGTATTCACTATTGTAGCATTTTGTAATCATGGTAAGTTTGAATGAAAACAGTGATGAGGCAGCTGTATATTACCCTTTTTTACTACATACATAAGATCTTTAGCATGTATTACTTTAATTTTTGAATGGCATTAGAACTTTATCAAATAGTCATTTTTGTTAGATTAAAAAGTTGAAAAACAAAACCGCAAAGTCATGACCTTGTGTCCTTGTGTCCTTGACCTTTGAGGTTCTGAGCCCAATATATATATGTGCTTCTGCTAGTCACAAGCATCAACCATTCAAAGTTCGAGACCCAAGGGTTACCTAGAACTTGTTGATTAACAGTGTTTTTAGGAGTACAACATATGACCTTGTGACTTGATCTTTGATGTACCTACCCAAAAATCAAAAGAGTTCCCCTGCTATTCATAGGCAACATCCATACCAAGAGTCAGTGGTTTCTTAGTACTTAAGTTATCATTCGTACAAGACAGACATATGCAAAATGATATGGCCCCTCTTCTTCGAAAGGGGACGGATCATATTTATGAGTAAGTCAGATAAACTACTTTTTTGTTTCATGATAACCCCGGCAATCAATCAATGTTTCATAATGATCCGGAGAGATGGTCATGACTCTGGTCTCATTCATAAATTGTATACCTAATGAGATCATGACCTCTTACGGAGTGTTACAGGTCAGTTAAATCAGCTGCGGTAATTTGAAAATAAGCGATGCCTGTGTTTGACTTCTGGCTCCCGCCGCCGGTGTAAAATGACCATATGATACTTTTCGAATATGCTTAATGATTATTAAGCTTTCATACATTTTTTCAACACATTTTTCTTCTCTGAATTCGGGGATGATTGTGATATTTCAAATTGAATGTTAAGATTATATTTAAAATGTAACAATGTAGATTAATATAAAATCTACTTGAAATTATTCACATCGAATGAAAATGCGCAATATAATCCCATGAATATGACATTACTGGAAATATATCTGTTTATAAAAAAAGAATGGCTAACAAGTAGTTTCTTGTTACATTTAAAGCAGCCCGTTCACAGAAAGCCATTGATTAAGAATTTGATTTTTAACGATATGTGTTTTAACGTTTAGCAATACCCATCTACAGACGCATGGTCACCCAATGTAACTATTCGTGATTGTAAAAAAAAAAAAAAAAAAAAAAAAAAATGGGTGGTTTCATTCACATTCACACTTCGCACATGCGCTTACTTCATAGGCTGAACGCACGAAATCGCTAACTTGAATTTGTGAAGACGCCATGTTGCGGAACCTGTCACGTGGTATCGCAAGCCCCTGCTTCGTGAATACCGTATTCTATAATTATCCGATTTCGCCGAAGTTGCGTTTACGAAAATGGCGTTTTCCCGTGCAAGTGGTGACCTACACTTGCCAAATTTATTTGTTGGGAAAATAAGACTTAGCCAACATTAACAAGGGAGAGTAGAAAATCCTTTTTTTTTAAATTTCTACCAAGCTGCTTTAAGCTTGTGCGATGTGTTAAGAAATATCTTAGCAGAGACAATGTAAGTAAATACAAAATCTCGTTTCCTCTTAAGAGAAATTATAAAGAGTTATTTATAAATAGATTAGATTACTGTATACTGTGTCGCATATCGGGTTAACTTGCCGTTTTGTGATAAAACTTGTGGAAATGTTATCTAGGCTGGTAGCTGAGCTGAAAGAGAGAGAGTATGCAAATAGCGTCAAACATGCAACATTAAATGTAGCATAAGGACAGCTATGATTTATCTCATTTATCAGGTAAACGGGAGACCGACAAAATATCGGGTGCACAATTTAGACTTCGCCCCGGCCTATTATGCATTAATAAATATGACTTTCTATAACGCTTTCTACGTTGTTCATTTTGAAAACACGACAGCTTGACAGTTGAATAGTGAATTACGAGTGTCAAATCTTACTTATTTTCATATAAAAATCTACCTCTGATGCATAATCATGCGGATTCAGTTTTACAAATTATTAGAATTGAATCTAAAATAAGCTACGCAATCCACATAATTATAGTGTTTAAAAATTAAGACTTCGCATATGTATTATTTGTATGAAGTTGGCTGCATTCGCAGTGTTCAGCAAGCGTGCGAATGTAGATATGGAATTGACATTCGCTAACTTCACGAACATGACTAATAAGAGGATTTGCCAATCAAAGAGGGAGAAAAAGCTTCCAGGATACTTAATGTTAGGGGGGGGGGGGGACTTCAAATATATAAATGGCTCAAATGTGAATTGACCAGAAATGTGTTTTTAGTGCATTCTCTATTTCGAAATTCTAGTATCTTAACTCAAGACACCATTCCGGTTAACCAGTTTGTTTTACAGGCGGTCTATTACAACAACTGTTCAAATTATTATTTGTAATTCATTTACACATTTTACATAATTATGTTGATAAGCTGTCAGCATAATAACATGAATAGTGTACTGATCTGCATTTAGACGATCAACATCTTTTTTTATACCGTAAAATCATTAGTTTACGCTGACATTAAATTTCGTGGAATCTTTAATAAAGTCAATTTCGTTGGTATATACATTCGTTGAACCATATTCTCGAAAAAGCGAAGTCTATAAAATATACAGTTTTCGTGGGGATTAATATTTCTGGATAAAGCCATCCACGAAATCCACGAAAATAGTCCCCAAAGAAAATTAATGATTCCATAGTATGTGATAATAGATGCTTAAAACAAATAGACTACCTAGATTGTGTTCTGCATACATGATAGTTAACACAACTGATGTTAAAATGGCCTAGACACAGAAAGGCATTTTTTAAGAATAATTTGTTTAAATATTTGAAACTGAATCTTTGAATAAAACACCGACTGCTGTGATAGTTCAAACATATGCGTATCATTATGGACACATCTTCTTTCAGGTTTAGAGAAACAAAAGGTAAAGATGGTTTCGAAGTCACTTTAGACACTTGAAGCTACACCTACCTAATGATATAGATCTGCTTTTATTTTACTTATAAAGGACATGTAGCATCAGTTTGCACACAATAAAAGAAAATTTGTTTGTTTTGAGTGGATATGAGTTATATCTCATCTTAATGTGATACAATTTTCATATTTTCACTGGCGCGTATGAAATTGTATCACTTCTTGATGAGATATAACCTATATCCACTCAAAACTAACAAAAATCCTCTATGTACATATCTACGTACTGTAGTTAACCTTGATAGTAGACCAGTCTTTAGGTGTTCTTTCATTATTGATTCTTTACAGTTTACTGCTGTATGAAACTACCAGAGTCATTTCAATAGGCAGGCAATACCAGAAAATATGAGTAAATAATTATAATATTGATTGAATAAATGAATAAAAAATGCTGATTTTATAAGATGGTTGTAATTTTATATAACTTGTATGAAAGAGAATTATTGTCTAAATTTAAAGTATTTGTGTTATACGCGTGTCTGTAATAAAAAAAAAAACTGTCTTTATTGATGTGATGCAGTATATGAACACAGTATTATTTCTGTCATGACTCTATCTCCCCAAATGATCGTGAAACAATTTTCCTTTCGGTCTCTACAACCAGTTCCATTTTATATAATACAATGTAAAATGTAATTTCCTTCTTTTGTGACCGTTTGAACACAATGTACGTATTCAAAAGAATCAATATTCATAACATGCCATAACATTTTGATTGCTTGTTTTTAAGATTAACTAGGGAGACATATTTCTACACGAGACAGATAATGTACGGCCTTACTGCAATATCAAATAGACAAATGACATGATTCGACACACAGTCAACTTATTCTGACAGTTGATTAAGTAGTCCTTGAACTACCCTTAAATGCTGAGCACCAAAAAGAAATCACGGAGGGAAATGTAACCATATTATAAAATAACCATTTCTCTACTACAAAGATTTATTTTCAGTTTGATTTATTTTAAAACATTCTCCTGAAGAATGATTTAAATTCAAACAGTGTAGCAGAAAAAAAACGCATTTTATTTAGTTACCATAATGCAGGTACTTTTCTATTTTACATGAAACGTTTATATTTCTTGTTTTTTAAAAATAAGGTATCATTTTTATGATATTAATACTCTTGTAGGATACAATTTACTTTAACATGTCTTCAATAAAAGGAGATATTTCAAACGTGACTTTGCGATAATTGGACAATTTGTTACGTGAATTTTGTGAGATTTAGACAAGTTGCTAGTCTTTGTTTAATAGGTCTTTGTTATATTCAATGTTGGTCTTATTCTTGAGATAATAGTAATAATTGAGATACAAATCGTTCCTCCAAACGTGCTGTGTAATTGAAAGATATTATGAAAGTTGACAATCCTCTGCTCTAGCGGATTTTTCTGCAATAAACTTAGCTATTTCAAAGGTTAGATATAGAAATGTTTAGAAAAGACAAAACAGAAAAAAACATTGATTTTGT
This sequence comes from Solen grandis, assembly GCA_021229015.1. Lineage (NCBI taxonomy): Eukaryota > Metazoa > Mollusca > Bivalvia > Adapedonta > Solenidae > Solen > Solen grandis. The sequence goes on along the minus strand of CM037793.1, from coordinate 45,256,249 downwards.
TACATTAATGCTTTAGAGGATGAATTTAATATAATATATGTTTTATTAAGGCCTTTGATAGAGATGTGCTATTTTTGTGTTTGGTCAACAATTCAAATTATATGTGCAAAATAAGCAAACAGGAGTCGTTGCTAAATTAGGTAAATTTGTGTATCTTGCTTTGCAAAAAATATACTAAGAACTATCACTAAAGATGATGAATACTCCCAGAGTTGTCACAGTTACTGTCACCATGTCAGAGACAGTCAAGATAAAGTTGAAGGATAAGCACGAAAACACACCAAAACTAGGTAGAGCTCTCATACACTTATACATGTACATGTATCACGGACAAAAATATTCAATATATATATAAAAAAAGCTGATCAAAACATACCAATGATATGTGAAACTAGTCTTGCTATAAACTATAAATGCTTTGCAGTTATTTCAAAATCTGACCAGTAGTAGCTGAGAAATAGAGCAGATAAAATATATTTGAGAAATACAGCAAAGAGCCATCTCATTTTAAAGTTAAGTCCCTGTAATGGCTCCGCTACATTTCGGGCCTCATGACCTTTCACGGCGATAACCAAAGTTTCCTCATGTTTCATTAGGGTACTTGGTTATCTTGGTAGAATTTAAGTGGTCCAAAACCATTACAGGGACTTTACCTTAAATCAAGCGAATCATGACGTGCCAACGATATGCGCAATTAAGCTTGGTACTTATCAGTCTTGTAAAATTTAATCAAAATCCGACCAAAGGTAGCCGAGAAATCTCGTCTACTGACCAGCCGACAGACCGACGGAAGTAACTCAAATATAGCCCCCGTATACTTCGCATCTTGGGGTATGAATACAACATAAAGGACTATGTTCACTTATTGGTAAAAATGGCCTAAGTTCAGAACTTAATGATTTTTGGACAAATGAGAAACAACACTTGACTGATATTAAAAATGATGATTTCATTCACATAAAGCATTCTTCTGTCACCACGGCAACAAAGGTTGTAGTAATGTTTTGGTTTCGTTTGCCAGAGGTTTTGCTTTGGGTGGTCAGATTTTAACATAAATTTGTAAAAATGTTCACTTTGGTGTAAAAGTGTGTCACGTAATAAACCGATGGGTTATTCAAGGTCAAGGTCACCAATGAAGGTCATGATTGTCAAAAATATGCAAAAATCAGACTTTCCGGTGATAATTTAATTATGGGTTACTCATGTGTTAACTAATTTTAACATAAATTGGTAAATATTTCACTTTGATGTGAAAGTATGTCAATAAAAACTGATGGGTTTTAATCCAAAAAAAAAATAGCCATGGTTCCAGAAGATTTTAGCAGAAATTGGTAAAAATGTTCACTATGATGTGAAAGTATGTCAAATAAATGGACCTGTGGGTACTTCATTGTTAAGGTAATCATTAAAGGTCAAATTTGTCAGAAATATGTGAAATTATGATCTTCCGGGTTGTAGTTTAGTTAAGGGTTCTCTAATTTTACCATAAATTGGTATTCATATTCAATATGATATGACAGTTTGTCACTTAAAAGAAATGGTGGATACTTCAAGTTAAGGTAATTTCTCATAGTGTTCAAAATATGTGATTTTTTTTTGTGTGTGTGTGCAAAAAAAATTTGCAATTTGTTTCTGGCTTTTAAAGATAAATTACATATTTAGCAATATGATCTCCTTTTTCAAAATGTTTACAAAAGCTTGTCCATCTAGCTGATTTGCTTAATTACCTGTACGAATGAATACATACATGACCATTATTTTGATTTCAACATTTCTAACATAAACTCTCAGCCCCCCCCCCCCCCCCAAAAAAAAAAAAAAAAAAAAAAGAATAGTTCCGTTTCTGGTCTTCAGCCAGAAAAAAAGAGCGTCGGTAGGTAGGGATATAATGAAAGTGATGTGTCTATGAAGTCTCATCACATAAGAAAAATCTGAGTGCCATAAACTGCAATTCAGACCCAATGATTTTCGAACCATTACTCTTACTCAAAGAGTTTTGTCGATATGCGCTACACATGTCTTTTTCATAAACAGAGGGTTTTAAAGACTCACTTAGTAATAGTTTAACCCCCTTTAAAACACGTTGATATGAAATGACAACTTATTTGTCATATTCCGATATTTTTACAATTTCATATGCATATACTATAAACTGGGGACGGCATAAATATTCACTCAAATCTGTATTTAAACAAACTGATATGAATATTTAAAAAATATAATATACTAGTATGCAGGAGAACATCAACCATGCCCATAGCTGTATGAAAAAATAATGAGACTGTTAAGTTCCTGACCATAATCCGATGCTTAGAAAATAGGTGTACACTTCAGTTATATTTAGAGTATGCTGCCTTTTATAGTGTTATGTGTGCACACACAAATTCAAATATTTAGTCTTCAACTGTACTGGATTTTTTCTTGTTATCATATAAATCATAAATATCAATGAATTAAGCAGCATTATTCAAATATTTCCCTACCTTTTTTATAGGTGTCACTATGGAATTTACCTCGCTGCAACCGTATTTCAATCATATAGGGGCCGCCGTGGCTGAGCGGTTACAGTCGTGGACTACAAATCTCTCAGCCCCTCACCGCTGTGGGTTCGAATCCCGGTAGGGACTTCGGATCTTTCATGTGAGGAAGCCTTCCAGCTGGCTTGCGGTAGGTCGGTGGTTTTACCCGGGTACCTCTGTGTACTCGTGGTCTTTCTCCACCTGTAATTAGCTGGACGTCGCTATATGATTGAAATACTATCGCGGCGACGGTAAACTCCAATACAACAACAACAAACAAAAAAAAATCAATCATATAGCGACATCTAGCTCTTACATGTTCAGGAAGATCTCAATCACACAACAGCACCAGAATAAAACCACAGACCAACGGTTACCATAAATCAGCTGGAAGGTTTCCTCGCATGTAATATCCAATTGACTCTGACTGGATTCGAACCAGCGGCATTTAAAGCCTGAGTGGTATTAAGTCACTAACTTCACCTGCTAGGCCACACGGACCCCTAGTACTGGTGTATCGCATTTGTCAGATGCTCAGCATGTTGCTCATAATTTAAGTGTAGTTCAATGGTTGGCCCATCGTCGGATACTCACGGCTGCTTATTTAATTTTACTTCATGTCAGCTATGTATGGAGGGCAACGGATAAATCCCTCGTGGGTTTTCGATGCTTGGTGTAGTATCGATCATGGTACATGTTTGTGGCATGATATCACCATAAGACATCAAGTTTTATCTGTCTCATCACAGGATCCTGATATTCATTAAAAAAAAGAAAGAAAAAAAAAAAAACTTTAAAAAATTCTATATAGAGCGGTCGATTTTCTCATAGGACACTTTTTGGTCTGAATATCAGGGTCCTGTAGTCTCACGTAGACATTATGACTGAAATACTGTTGGTTGAGCAGTAACCCACACAAAAAGCATTTACAACATGTTTTGCGTACATCTTGTGTTCTAGTTATACTTGTTTATTTTAGCTATTGATAAAGTTTTTAATGTCTTTAAACTAAGATTCAAATGAGTTTTGCACTTAATCTACCACCAGAGTGATAGACCCAACTACTCATTCTAAAACAAAATACCAATACACAACAGGCTCCTTCAGAATGTTGCAGACTTTACACAAAAGGGTTAACATGGATCTACACTAATTATTCAGAAGGACACAGTGTGTAATATTCAGCATGCACATGCACATTTCAACCTTCAAAAGATATTTAAAGGGATCTTTTCTACTAGTGTCATACTATCGATGAAGTAAAAAGAGTAAATCTATCGCATTTTTCTTTTGTTAATTCCACTATTTTGGTCAGGTACAGATAGTGTCACTGAACATGCCTTTATGTGTTGATGTATACAATGAGTAAATACACACATAATGTTTGAAAAATGTGCGATGCTTTCGTGAAGCTATTAAAATAAATATCTGAATCATTTATCCACGGTGCGTAACGCTTCTTTTCAGTATTTAAATATAAAAAAGAATTAAATTATGAGAATCATATTTACGTAAATATTTATAAGAAAGCATGTAAGTCATGGAAAATAATTTGGTTAAATATCAACAGTGCAATCGGCAAAATACTTCAGTATCCGTGTACTTTGATCATTTGATGAAACGGTGTATAGTCAAAAACATCATCTGCTGTTTCGACCGTTTTGTCATCGATTACCATGTTTCTATGATCTTAAATAAGTTAAATATGTCGAAATATTCAGAGAAACATATAAAAAACAATGATAATGTTTACATAATAAAAGATGAGCGAAAATAAAATCGTTAAAATACATCTATATCATCTTCTTTATAAACCGGTGAAGATAAAAGGCATAAAGCCGTTACGCGTCTCTGATCATATTTTGTTGAAATTCATATTGGCCGCATGCTTCGACAGACAAGAAATATTTACAGAATAAAGATTTATCATTTAGGTATACATATGGAAAGTGTCTTGTTTGTCGAAGCATGCGGCCACATTGAATTTATCGTATCAAAATATGACATCAGCTAATATTTCGTATAAAACGCGTGTAAATTACGGTTCAATGGATTTCAACAGGTATTTTCAAGCAAATATTTTGTTCAACCTGACAAATGAAAATACTGATTATATCCGTTTTCGGTGATTTAAGGTTTGTTGCGTATGTTAAAGATTGAAAAAGACTTCTGAAATGCATTTTAATTTTTCCGAAAAGTTTAGGCCATTTTTACCAATTAGTGAACATAGTCCTTTATTTCATGACTGATAGTTGTTTTTTTCAGCTGCGTATACTTGTTTAAATGATATGGATTTTGTAATCCAATATATCTCTTTCATACTTTTCTCAATGTGTATTTGTGTATGAGACGACATTTGTATGTTTGTCTATTATATTAGACATTGTATTAATGCCTAATAAACTATCGAATTGAAAACAGTTTTTGTTTCATTTATGTTTAAACTATCAGTTGGGGTATACGAGATTTGTCAGGATATCATTCGAGGTAGATCAAGGAGAGGAAAGCCTAGATACAGATGTTCCGCCCTACACAGCAATCAGTTATCATTCATTATACGAGAGTTGTTATAGAAATGGCCAAAGTTATTATGATTACGACAATAATAGTTTGTATGCATGTACTGAGCACGATGGAAATATATTCAGGTTTAGCAAATGTATTCTTCTACAAATTGTTCTTATTTATCGTCGCAGCGACAATCTTTCAGTACCGGCTTTTAACGCGTTAGATAAACTCCTAGGGCCAGTTGCATAACAGAAGTTTCCTTAAGCTCAGGTTAAGGCCTAACCTAAGGCTTGGCGGTCTCGAGTTTAAGTCTGGTTTGCATAACGAAAGTTGAACTCGAGGCTACCCAAACCTAGGCTACATGTCCCTGAATCAACTGACCATTAGGTTTGGTAACCAAGAATCTTGTGTGACAAAACCACAGAGTCATTTTCTGCTTTGCACCGGGAGTTGTCATGATAACAAATGAGGTAAGCTTACTAATCTGATTATTTTGAGTTCATTTCCTTAGATTTAAAATGAAGATTACAGAATAGAAGTCTGATGCAAATCGATTTTTTTTGACACCGAGATTGATGTCAGTTAATAACCATTGCTCAGAGACATTTACACATGATTGACCTATATTTTTAAAGTTGTATATTAAATATTACGTCATCAGCATATTTTCATTGATAAAAAAATACGCACCACGTGAGCGCGTGTGTTGCGACCTGTTTGTTTGCTTATTAGGTTTAACGTTTATAGACTATATCTACTTGAGACAGACTTAGTGCTGCCGAACTGCAATATCAGATTCACACCGTAGACATATGGCATGATTCTATATCCAGTCACATTATCCTGACTTCGGGGCAACTAGGTCTGAATAAGCGTCAAGCAAGGGAGTTATACTATTATTAACTTTGGTAAGTCGCGGTCGGTGATCGAACCAATGATCACCCGCTCCCTAGGCAATGTTCTTTTGCATTTTAAAAATAGAATTAGTCACCACTTTACTACCCATATAAGATACGTGAGAAAATACCTTAATACGTTAAAACGGTCAAGGTCATCTATAATTATTCATAATCATCATAATAACAAAACGACATAACCATATATAAAAACAACTACATCACATATGAAATGACATCATCAAATAAATCTACCTTAACAACAGCACAATATATAAAACACAACCAAAACTTGACCATTTGTCAAAAAGACTTAATCATTTATCAAAACCACAGCACCATATATCAAATTCACAATACAATATATCAAAACTACAGCACCATATATATCAAATGACTTCACCACTTATAAAACCACAGCACCATATATTAAAACGACTTATCCATTTATCAAAACCACAGCACTGCATATCAAAACGACTAAACTATTTATTTAAACCACAGCACCATTTATCAAAACCACAAACGACTTCACCATATATAAAAATACTTGACCATTTGTCAAAAAGACTTCACCATATAAATCAAACCACAACACCATAAATCAAATCCACGATACAATATATCAAAACTACAGCACCATATATCAAAACGACTTAACCATTTATCAAAGACACAGCACCATTTATCAGAACGACACTACCATATCCAAAACGACTTGACCATTCATCAAAACCACAGCACCATATATCAAAACGGCTAAACCATTTATTAAAACCACAACACCATATATCAAAACCACAGCACCATATATCAAAACGACTCTACTATTTATCAAAACCACAGTACCATATATCAAAACGATTTAACCATTTATCAAAACCACAACACCACATATCAAAACGACTAAACCATTTATTTAAACCAATCCGCCATTTAAGAAGTATATACTAAAGGCAGCTATGGCGTTCCATACATTCATACTGACAAATGCTCTATGGTCCGATCCAAAAGTGTCTAAAGCACATTTGGATCAGCTTCGAAAATGGACCCCAATGTGCGTTGATATGTCCCATACTAACGCACGCTTGGGTCCAATATCGATTGATAATCGACCGTTACGGTAATGTCCCTAATGTATCATCATCACCCCATTCTCCTCTTTAGCGTCGTTTTATCGTGTTGTCGTGGTCATCATTATTTATAACCATAATAAGACAAGAACTGTACATCACCGTCACTATACTATATTATTATCCTTTTAGACAGCGAAGGACATGAGCGAAGCTTGCTTAAATAACCAGAACAGAAAACAGCAACTGAAATTTTGACAATTAATGTATTACTACACAGGAGAAGTTTTTAGGGCAAAAAATAATTCATACTACAGTGTCTTAGCTAGAGCAAGAGATATCTGTCACGTAAGGTCTGCTTTTTCATCATTTGCAAAATAACCTATAAATCTGATGATGATGATGATGATGATGATAATGATGATGATGATGTAAATTATTGTTATGATATGCTAAAAACGTTTTAGAAATTTGTATGAGACAAAATATTTGTTTATTCATGTCAAAGCGTTTAAATCGTGCCAAATTGGTCCAAAAAGTTCACATAACACTCCTCTAGTCATTTCATACATGTATTAGTATATTAACTGCTAAGACTGGTAAATACTCATGGAAGCTTCTTTCGTTCATTCAAATAATTGCTAATTCATAAACATTATGTTCAAAGTTCTGACCCATAGTGCATTATATTTCTTTCTATCGGATGTAGAAATGCAACGATTCTGACCCCAAAGTGCGTTACGCACTATCCATAGTGCGTTGGACCTCAAAGTGCGTTCCCAAAATGCTCTGCATTTATCATCTGCAAATGTTTGTCGTCAAATTGCTTTGAGGCAGACCCTTTTGATCTTGATTTTGATTCACATAGATGTCATATACATACACTTAATTTATCGATTTGACTTAGTGACCTATTTTTTTTACCCCGGCTTATCAAGATTCCAACTCCAAGATATTATACAAACAACAAGAGCTGTCCATAAGACAGCGCGCTCGACTTTTCTCAGTTGCTAAGACACAGTTTTATGGATTTTTATAGTATGGTACATATCAATCTGTTCTAGTTATAGTAGAAATTTTTCTATCACCTCCAATAAACAAATATGACATTTTTAATTGGTGAAATTAGCATGCAGAATCAATTTGAGAATGTGGTGTATCCCCAACTCCAGTGCTAAAATCTGAAATTTGGTGAAATTAGCATGCAGAATCAATTTGAGAATGTGGTCTGCTGATTCCCAACTCAGTGGTAAATCAAATTTGTAATTGGTGAAATTAGTATGCGGAATCAATTTGAGAATGTAGTCGATCATCCACCAACTCCAGTGCTAAAATCTGAAATTTTTGATAGGTGAAATTAGCATGCAGAATTTATTTGAAGAAATACTTGACATTTCCACATGGCGGTATAGCTATGAGAAGATTACAATACCTACAATTTTACAGAATTATAAATGAAATAAAAACTTTTATACTAACCGTCATCTGACATTCTTCAAGCGATGATACAGCATCCATGGCAATAATTTAAATGAGCAGGTTAAAAAACACCGAAAGTCTGTGCTTACGTAATTTAAACAAAACATACTAACGCCATTAAAGAAAGAGCCAATCTTTGATGTTGTTAGAGGTTGTTGCCCAACCTATTTGCTATTTGTAAATACAGCCAAAAAATATCTAAGTATAAAAGGGTAAAATTGAAAATACACTGCATATAGGATTATGGGCCCTGCCAGTAAAGTTGAGGTAGTGTGGGTAAACAAAAAATAAGTATTCCAAGTTATGGTGGAATACCTGTGATAGTATTGAAAATATACAACTTTGTAAAAAAATTAACCATGATTTCGGCTGTTTTCTAAGTATGAAAGGGGCATAACACGAAAAATAGGGTAGCCAGGGTTGTGGGCCTTAGAAGTAAGGTAGAAGTGATGATGGTGAATAAGTATTTTAAGTTTGGGTGGAATACCTTTGATAGTATTTAAGTTATTGATGTTTGAAAAAAACTTTAACCTTGTGTTGCTACGCCGACGCCGACGCCCGAGTGACAGTATAAGCTCTCATTTTCTTCGAAAAGTCGAGCTAAAAAATGGCGCAGTTTTCCAGTGGAACCATACCCGACTTCGGATCCGAAGATTGTGGGTTCGAATCTCGTTTGGAAAAGGATTTATCATGACCTTCGCAAGCGCCAAGTATTGGCCCAATCCAGAAACCGTCGAGAGGGATTAGTATAAGTTGTAAGAACTTGATTCCCAGTCGACGTAAAAAGAACAAGTTTAAATTGAAAATACATACAAATATGACCAAATAAGGTTTACTATAATCTCCTGTTATTCAGTCATAAAAAGCTGATTAGGATTCATAAAGATTAGATCAAATATGTGTTATCAAGTGTACATAATCAATTTCTAAAGATGCAAGATGACTGACGACTGACACAGGGTGGTCATAAAATTCACACTGAGCACAAATTTCTCAGGAGGTCCTGGTCAAATAATTTCAACAAACCAAACTCGAATCTCCTTTTAAAAGTGTTTCAGTAACCAAAATGTTGCATCACATGGTTCCTGTATAACATTCCGGGTCACTACCATCATCATCATCATCCCAGTTAGCTTCATTTTTTTGTCAACAGCTAAATGCCGACATAATGATTGAAAGCGGTGTCTTGAGTTTATTTCGTAAAGGAATCGGCTTTTAACCACCTCAAACAGGCACTCGATTATACCACGTTATGTCGAACTGTTGTTCAGCAGCTGTCTGTGGATTAAGAGTGGATGTTATCAAGGACCTACTACATACATAATTATTGCCACATAGCAAATGTCAACCGTATAGCTGATTCCCAAGCTGAATACAAAGGTGACAATTCTGAAAAATGGGACTATCGAGGGTTAAACCAGGCCATCGAGCACGATATAGTGACTGTCATATTTGCATCACAAATAGCTTGAGTATTGATGAATCCCTAACACCATGATTGACAACAGGAACATGTGTGCAATCGACTGCACCATAAAATCAATGTGCCCTGGAAAGTTGACTATCCTTTAGAAATCGAACTAGTTTTTGCAATCTCAGCCTCCAGGATAATAATTAACTGTTTCTTTTTCCTTGCTATTCCGAAAGATACTTTCCTCACAGTATGCATCAACCCCGATTATTCTTTTAAAATGGTCTGTAGCATTGAAGCGTAAAGAACATAAGACCTGCAAATGACCACCTCTTTCTGTTGCAGGGTAAATATCATAACTCAGCATATTTGTATAAGTTCCAATGAAGCTGGATCTTTGGTAAAATTCCTCTTCATCATAAAGAAACTTTTCCCTTCGCAAATCGTTTCTCATTCTATAGAGGTATTGCAGGATATGTTCTGCCACTTTGACTGATTTAACTGAAAATATGTCTTAACCTCACCCTTAAACCACCCCAACGGCAGGTTTATTTTTTTATTTTGAATTTTGAGGTTTAGTGCACTAAACTAGAATTATGCAATTCCCCCGGTTAATATTAACACAATACTATTTAAACTTTTGTTATGCAAATCAAATATGTTAACCCCGAGATTATCCTCAAGGTAGTCCTTAAACTTTTATTATGCAATCGACTCCCAGTGTACAGAAAACAACAACAACAAAACGGGTAGACTGCCATTCGTATTCGCATTTCTCCGCCTATACGATGGCAAATACGTTTTCGTCCTCAGCGTATTGATATGTACTGCAGTTGAAGGTTTACTTCGATTCCTCAGGGCTAATATGTTTTAATATCTAAACACGGTCGATCTTATTGGATGTCAAAATTTGGTAAAAAAGTAAGAACCCTTATTAACATATCGCCTTTAATACCTGCACCGCCGACATCGGGCATATTTGTGATCAATGACTTCAAAATACCGACCTACATTTCAGACTAAACTGATCTGGTTCTGCTTTATCCCCAAGCCCAGCATATCAGGTTGTTTCAAGAACTGGTTGGTCAGGTGTCAGGATAATGTGACTAGGTCATGCCTACGGCATGAAACTGCAGCGTGGCAGCATCATTTATGTCTCAAGTAAACAAAGTCTCCACATGACTGAAATACGTATTGTTGGCGGGATGTTAAACCCTATACCAAACAAAAATATTGCAGCCAGGACGGGACTCGAACCGGGGACCACGTGCTTACAGGGCGAGACCTCTTCAGGCTGATACAAAGGACTTACACCGATAGGGGTTTTTAATAGGTCTTCAATATAGCAGTTATTGGTATTCCACAGCTTTCCTTATTCGTGAAGCATAGCGCGTCCAAGTTCATAAAACAGAGTCGAATCTAGATGAATCTCACTCTTGTGATAGTTAAGGGTCTTTAGCCGTGTTTCTGTCATCAAATAATCATCAAGTATCACATATGATTCAATATTTCCCAAATTCATTATTTTAACATGTTTGAGGGCCATTTCTATTTTATTTTAAGGAGAGGAAAAAACCCTTCAAAAACCTAAAAATAATGAATTGGAACATCTTTAGATTTTAACATTATGTTATAGAACTGTTCAAAAGTGTTTTAGTTGTTTAGGCTATGTTTGATGTCGAAGTAAACTGGCCAGATATAGTTATTTTAGATATGTTTGGTACCTCACATGGTTACATGTAGCTATAAGTTATATATGAACTATGAATTACATGTCCAAAACCATTGGATGAGGGAACCAAAACAGAAAGAACAATTCCTACGATAGTAGAAACGCCTCTATCTCCGGAGTCAGATGCTTTATAAAATCACTTCTCAGTGATCAATCGGCCAAACAACTAATGATTCCCGGTTCCTGGTGAGAAAAAGCCTACAGAGAATACACGATAAAGCGGGTCACCTATGCCAAAGATAAACTGGCCAGGATTGGATCACGATGTGGCCATTCGCAGAAAGGTATTCCAGAAGACAGCTTAATTGGACAGTATCAAGATTTAAAGACCCATGGAGTAAGTGTCAATGGATTTTTAGTGAGAGAATTCTGGTAATTACAAATCATTTTACCAAATACGCTCAGGTCATACTTTGCAAGACTGCCAAGACAACTTTTCCGGTACTATTCCTTTCCAGAAAATTTACACAATGATCAAGGCTGGAATTTTAACAGTGATAAAGGACATGTGTATGTTGGCTGGAGTGACAAAATCCTGAACCGCTCCCTTAATTCTATGCAATTAATAACCTAGCGGCGAAATTTCACACGAATCTGATCAAGATGCCGAGTTCCCTACAACCAGATCTAAAGAAAGACTGGAAACAGTTCATTGCCATTGTCCAGGCATACAACTCAACCAATAGTGAGGAAACGCTATTTTCACCCCCATTATCTCATGTTCTGTTGGCACCCGAAATTACCTTTACATTGGACAAGATATGCAACAGAAGCTCGCAGACAACTGAGAACACACATCCTAATATACTTTACAGGAATTTCCAAGTACTGATAAACTGTTGTATAATGTGAAACCAGAAAGTAGTGATGAGCCTGTGGGCTCACAGGATCAACCCCGGAATCACTTATTACCAATAAGTTCCTTTCCTTTCCCAGCATGCAAACTGAGCAGAGTTATCCCTAACTCCAAGCCTTCTCCGCCTAAGACAAGGCAGCTGAACGAAATACCTTGGAGTGACTCTGACTCAGAAAGTTCAAGTGTTATTGAGTTTGAGTCATGCGTTATTCCACAGCGCGGGCTGAACTAAAGTCAGCCAAGCAAAGTATGTCACCAAATTCAAGATCATAGGTCAGATCGCTCAGAAAAAAAGCCCGGAAGCTTATAGTGATGAGACTTAAAATGTAACACATGTTGACATTTCGTTTTATTTTTGCAGTTTGACATGGATTCGTTTTAGAAGGTGTTATTTGAATATCAGACCATGCCAAAAGTCCTTGGTGTATCACTCGAGCGAGGGCAGATTCTGCTCCTTACCATGTTTCAAGGGGGACGGCAAACATTTAAACGACGTCATTCCTTAGGCATGTTTTATAACTATATGACTAAGACAAATGCAATTTGGTCCAACACAATGTAGTTCTTGCGCTAGTGAATTCATTACAATGTTGCAAAGTCTCTATGTCATCGTATATTAATATATTTATTATGTATGGCGTTATGTTATATGTTTAAATGATATATTTCAATAATGTTTAAGGTAAAGATATTTGGAAAAATGCGACAGATACTCAATCGTTTTCATTAAAGTTTTCGGCGTCTGTGATGGATTATATAACATGTTGCTCTAAAGCCATAACGTCTTTTCATCGAATATGATGCTTTCCAGTAATTGTTGCTTCCCAAATACAGTGAAATGTAATATCATCTGAAAAATTAAATTGAACAAGTATTTTCTAACCCATTTTCATTGCTCTTTCATCAGAAATAATGAAAAAAATCCTAACAAACGATATCAGTATACCAAACGAAATAAAGCCAAACTTGTAGTAAGCGATCAATCAATGAAATGATATGATTACGAGGGTTGATCAACAATTAGATTGACTGTGCGTATAATTTAAGATATAACCTAAACCTATATGTTACTATTTAGAGTAATTTGTTTTCAATTTTAGTTGAAATGTTGTTTTTTTTTTTCGTGTTTTTTTTTCCAAATAAAACGCAGTGCGGAACGGCGTGCTGTTGTGTTCCTATAGTAACCGGTGACCGGCCTAGGCCAATATTTCATGCATCTTAGCCTAAAATAACGAATAGAAACAGAAAAATACAAGTAAAATCTTTAAAAACGTGGTGATATGTCACATAACATTTTGAGAAAGTCACCAGCAAATATGATGCCATTTGGCGTTAGATTTTTAAAAATAACAACCTTTTCGCCATAGCAGTCGTACCTGTCACTTCGTTACAATTGACACAGCAGGACCGCCTAGAAATTAGGGCGAACATACAACGCCGTGCGCCCTCACCGCTGTGGGTTCGAATCCCGGTAGGGACTTCGGATTTTTCATGTGAGGAAGCCTACCAGCTGGCTTGTGGTAGGTCGGTGGTTCTACCCGGGTACCTCTGTGTACTCGGGGTCTTCCTCCACCCGTAATTAGCTGGACGTCGCTATATGATTGAAATACTATCGCAGCGACGGTAAACCCCAATACAACAACAACAACAACGCCGTGCGATTGACTTTGACTTTTCTCCACATTAACCGATACTCCATTCAACCTTATCGCCTGTCAAACAGAACGCGGCTTGGGTTGACGAATATAAACCACGCCTCCTTAGCGAGAGGAATCAAGTGTGCAGATTTCTAACCCGCGGAACTATGAACTGACTGCAGGTACATGTCACGTTGTGTAATATTGCAAGGAAATAATGAATTAGTTTAAATAAACAACTATGTAGTTTCAAACGAAACAGGTGGCACTTTAACTCGGGGTTTTAGCAAGAGTGTTTTTGTGTCTTGAATTATTAAAACACAGCAAAAGCAATGTGGCGTAGTTACTGTCAAACGGAGCGTGATATTTGTCCTTGTCATCATGGTCTACGAACGTGTGGTTTTTAACAACATCTAGCCATTTTAATTGCGGTACTTAATGTAGGAAGTATATAAAATCCTCGAATTTCATTTCAAAACCTTTCAAAAACGCATCGCTGACACCCTTTATAGGAATAATATTTTTTAGACTGGCGGCCAGAGGCCGCTAGTCTTATGCTGAAGAGCGAAATCGGGCCTATCTGATTTGCATATTTTCCACAACATTTTTAACTGTAGCACTCCGCGCTTTGAACGGATCCATACAATGCAAACTGAGCTAACGAAAGCGGTGGAGTGTGATATGTAGATGTGTTGCAACGACGTTTAAATGACATTTAGAAACTCTTTTAATGTGTAAAGTTTGTGTGCCCGCTCTTCTTTTACGAATTCCTAAAGCTAAATACATCCATTTTCAGCGTGAACAAAAAATGCGTAGTTTACAAAACAGAGATTTAACCCAACTGGAGTACATGTAGATCCACTCATGCAATTAAGAAAAATAGTGCTTTGCATAAGTACGTAATTTACCCAAAGTAGATCAGCAGCGTTTCGCACGATAATGATATATTTCGTTGCATTTCTGTTATATTACGTCGCACTTGTTTTCTCATAAACTCAGTAGCCACGCAAAAGCTAGAAAAGTGAAAAACGCGGTCATAATCATAATTTAGTGGAATGGAAGATCACATGACCCAATTTGAAGCGGTAGGTCTAAAACACGCAATGAAAATTTTATTTTCAGAATAGCAGTATTAAATGCCATAAACTACTTTTAAACCATCTATCTGTTTAATTATATATACACTTTAATTCTAAGACAATGACATGCGAATAAACTTAGAGTAATACATATATGGAGCAATGGAAATGATTACGGAGCAATATTAATATGTAAATTAAATCTTTTAAACCCCTTTTTTTTTTTTAAGACAATAGCATACGAATTAACTTGGTGGAGTTATTAAATTGGAGATTATACGTGCATATATTCATATAGGCTTCGGCGCAATGGAAAGTCCATTGTGCCTCGATAAAACACGTAAAGGACCTTTGCTAGACACTGTAAGTTGAAATTTGTTCTATTATTCTCGCATGGGTTAAAATAAGAATAAAATACTAATGCTCTGGTAAACGCTTTTTTATATGTTCTCTCTTAATAAAGCAGACACACGTACGATGTTTACACTGCTAGCTCCACTCTCCAGGCCAGGTATAAAACAATGGACATTGTATCCAGATGAACAGGCATCATATCACAAAAATGATAATGATCAATATAATGCTTTAAATTTAATGAATATTATTAATTTGTGTAGGCTATCTATATCATCAAGATTTTTCATATACTGCGCAATGTAAATAACCGCGAAATGGAAAATCCATTGCACCTTAAAAATACCACGCAGATGAAAGTTATATGTTCATATGCAAACTCTTACCAACGACAAGTTATGAAGACATGTTATTTTTTATATATTAGATACTTCAAATTAAAACTGCTCAATTCATTATAAATTTGTCATGTACCATACTATACACAGTGGATATATTTCAAGGTGATACCGGTATACCCATACCGCATTGACTGGCGCGTGTATGCCGCAGTTAAAGTATGAAGAAGGAAATTGAAGACCAAGTTTAGGCTTCTGTTCAAATGACCATCATCAGCATGAAATAATTTTATATTATGAAAAAAAAAAGATTGTTAATTCATAATCAATAAAATTTAAAACTGTTAATTATGTGTGTGTGTGTGTGTGTGTAAGCACCGTCAAATGTGGACACAAACTTCTAATAACAGCAACAATTGAGGGCACCATTTTCAAATGAGGACGGCTCATTTGGCAATAATCTCTAACCATCTCAAAATGCTTATTTCTTCACAAAACGTGAAATAAAAATGAAATTATGATGAGTCCTCAGTGGGAGGTATCAGCCGGTGTGTTGTTCGATTGATGCACCGACTCTAGAAATTACTAATATTTTGGTTTCGAGATTACGACCCACCGCCTGTCCTCATTTGGCCTCGCGCCAACAGAGATACCGTTTTTACAGGTATATTTGTATTTTGTATTTCCAGAAATGTTTATTTGATAATTAAAATCAATGAATGTTGCGTTTAAATGGAATTTATTTTAATAACCTCTGCTTGACATGTTCAGATTGAAAATGTCACATGTTTTCGCGGGCATTCAAGTTAAACTTTTTGGACCGCTACATGCATACAACTTCATGGCGAAGAGATTATTTTCTACATATTTATACAACATAAGGACAATAACTTCAATTGTTGATTATAAAAAAACACATTTAACCTCTCAAAATAAGTGTATTCTTTAGCGGGTCCGATAAAAGGACCTGTTCGGACCCGTTCCCATTCGCCAATGACCCTTTTCAACTCCCAAAGGAAACGTACTTTTCTCTCTACTTACTTTAAAATAATTGAAATAACGATCTTAAATTGTCAAAATTGCACATTAAAATGATGATGATCACTTGTGTAATCTCGCATGTGAAACATCCATTTTTTTTTAATTTTTTTTTTTTTTGTTAAGTTTTATTATCAAGATATTAGACATGAGAGCGGGTCGAAACGTATCTAAACCAAAACTTACCCATATTTTTAGGTCAAACAAGTACCCAAATTTGAAGTCAAAATTTACTAAAAAAAAAATTTACTTTTGATATTTTAATATATTATTTTTTAGTCAAGCTATGTAATTTATGATCTATTTTTTTACATGGACATTTTATTTTGTTGTTGTTTTTAATTGAATTATAAAAAAAAAAATTTTTTTTTAAAAAATATATTAATCAATTTACATAATTACCATTGATCTCTGCAATGGACACCTTGTCTTAATTGAATTATAAACACCTTTAGTTTCATCAGATTTATACACAAATCAAGTTACCTAGTTTAATACTGTTCCCCGGAAAATAAACCAGCATGACAAGATGTCTGACTTACTGAAGTTTGAAAGTAGCTCATAATTGTAGATCCTAAAGGTTAGCAAAATATTTTCGGTGTAACAGTGTGTTATATATTTCATTACCAACTGTTAGATCTGCCATTTTGGTATTTGAAGCTTTCATAAGTTTTTAAATAAGAAACTGTTCAGTAATATCTACTGAGATTCACTGGAGTGGAAGCCAATACGAAAAAAAAAATTAAAAAAATAACCGGAGCGGATCTCAGTAGAGATTAGCGTTCAGGAGAACAATATATGCATATTTTACTAATAATTCTATAATCAGGAGATATTCTATAAATAAGCAGGAGTTTTTGATTTTCTTTAAAATCCTGAGACACTTAAAAGGGGTCCTACTAAAAAGCGCCATCCATGCGCCATCCAGGGTTCTATAGCGCCACCCGCTTTATTACTGGTCGTATAGGTATAAAGTTTCACCAGCAGCTTTATAATAGCATTTTACATCATATGTGCAAATTTCATTGATATATCTTATTTTTTTGATGTTTAAATCCATTTTCAAAACTCACTTCAAGATCTCACCGTGGGGGACTTGACGCCGTCCGGGGTTTGAAGACGCCACCCGTGTTATTTGAAGTCGTATTTGTATGATCTATTTGTCGGATCTCGCACCTGTAAAGCTTGGTACGGTGCTATTATGCGGAAACCAAATCCGGATCTAGTGTGTTCGTGCATACCGGTTTATTTTAAAAAAGAAAGAAACTATAACATAATGTG